>PVJH01037626.1:0-17791 GCA_004026705.1 Nesogale talazaci | reverse complement strand
AGGGGGCAGATAATGGGGGCCTGGAGGGAGGGAGAATGTTTTGAGAGTGATGATGGCAATAGGTGTGTAAAAGTGGCCTGAATACAACTGATGTTGTTGGGGATTGTGATGGGAGTTGTAGGGCCCCCCCCAATAAAATGATCAATTTTTTTAAAAAGGGGGGAGGGAAAGGGGAGGGTTTTTTTTTAAAAGGGGCTTGTATCAAGGGCTCAGGTGGAAAATATTGGGAAATGTATGTGGAAATATGTGTGCAAATGTGCTTGATACAAATGATGTACTGAATGTTGTAGTAGCTGTAAGAGCCCCCAATAAAATTAAAAAAAAAAACCAATGCTATTGGTAAAATAATAATAATATACTTAAATAACGTGATGAAAAGGGTTGAAAATAATCAGAAGGTTATAAACAAACTAGAGAAATGCAACCCAAGAAAAGTAAGAATGACAATGGGAAAGTCAGGTAAGCTGGTATTTAAAGGTAAAGTACCAAATGCAGTTAAAGCAGTACACTACAATAATAACCACCAACTAATGAAGAAGAGATAACTATGATAGACTTCTTTGAATGATCAATATTGCATCTAAATTCATAGACAAAACACCTAGAATGAAATGTGAACTTGGAAACACAATGCAGTTATAATGAAGGCTTTCAATCTGTCTTGCTCAGAATGAGTTATACTTAAATCAGAACACAGGGGAATTAAGTTATTAGTCTCAAGTTTCTAAGGGTATATTGAGGGAATTAACATTGCAATTGATATTACATGCAAATAAAATAATGTTGAAGATAATTTTTAAAAGTTTGCAGCAGTATATTGACAAAAAATTATCAGAAATTTAAAGCAGATTCAGAGGAGAATTTGGATGGAGGAACATAATAGGTGATAATAAATGGGTCTCGTTTGAAAACAGAATATCAGAAAGATATTTGCATGGGTTTTAGTCATTATGTGTAAGCCATTCAACTGAATGAATAGTAATAAATTAAGGATGGCATTATGAAAAAAGGGAATTGCAGAAGAGTTAAATTGTGTTCTCTGGGAGTCTGTGCGTAGAGCAAGATGAAATTTGAACAGATCAAAAGAATATGCACAATTTAAAATCAAGAAAGGTGTGCATTGGAATTGTTTCCTTTCATTCTACTTCTTTAACCTGTATGCTCAACAACAAAAAATTGCAGAAAATGGATTCTATAAGAAGCACACAGCGTCAATCTTGGAGGAGGAACCCTTAATAGTCTGCACTCTGTAGATGACACAATTTCTTTGCTGAAGAGAACGTGATGTGCTCTCTGATGATGATCAAATTCTACAGTCTTCAGGATAGATTTTACTGCAACATAAGAAAAACAAAGCCAAGTCCTCACAACAGAATCAATAAGTAACATCACAATAAACAGAAAATATTGAAATTGTCAAGAATTTCATTTTATTGAGCTCCACAATCAGTGTTCAGGGAAATAATGGAGCCCCTCTGGGGGCTGAACTGGGGCTTGCTGACCTCACAGACCTTGAGCTGAATGCCCCCAGGATGAGGTTTACAGGGGAGCAGCATGCCATTTGGGCAATTATTATAGTTGTTTGTTAGATGCCATTGAGCCAGCTCTGGCCCACATGTGTACAGCAGAGCAAAACTCTGCCCTGCACCAGCCTCACAGCTGCTCCTGGGCCTGAGCCCTGCACACAGCTGGCGTGTCAACCCACCTTGCTGAGAGCCTTCCGCTTTTGCACCACCTTCTCGTTTGGCCAACCATGACGTTCTTCTTCAGGGCCTGGCATCTCCTGACAATATGTCCAAAGCATGAAAGATGAAGTCTTGCCATCTTGACTCAAAGGGCCACGCTGGTCTTACTTCTTGCAATACAGATCAGAGTGTCCATTTAGTGTTGCTTGGTATTTTCAATATTCTTCCCTAGGACCACGTTGACTAGCAGCTCTGAAAGAGCTTGATGACGTATCTGGAAGAGCAACTGTATCTTGAGCATTTTATCATTTATGCTACCTTCCTTAATCAGCCCTTTCATCATGAATGTTGTTGGTGAGTTCTTTGAGGCCAATTAAATGGATTACAGAATCGAGATAAAAAAAAAAGGTAGAACACAACAGTGAATGAAGAAGACAGAAGAGTAATTGATTTATTGACATCATGGTATTGTTAAAATATTAATTATACTATGGACGCACAAAAGAACAAATGGATCTTTTTTTCAAGTGTGGTCAGAATTCTCCTTAGAAGCGAGGATGGAAAATTTTGCCTCTTAGACTTTGGATATGTTATCAGGTAGGAACAAATCCTGAAGAATATTATTTTTTGCAAAGTAGAGGGTGAGGGAAAAAAGAAGAAAACCTCCAATGAGATGCATGGACATATGTTTGCAACAAAGCTCTTCCACATGGCTACGTCTCTGAGATTGGCTTGAAACTAGTCATCACTTTCTTATGTTGTATGCAAGTTCTATGGTTCAGAACTCATCATCGTTCCCTTATGTTGTGAGTTTTATAAGTTGGTACCAATTGTGTCACATCTAAGAACAACTATGGCATGCTCTGACTATAATATAATCTCTATAGTTTTTAAAATAATATAAAACTAAATAGATATTTGGTCACAAAGATTGCCTTATTTTAGTAATATACATAATTCTAATAGTAATGTATTTTTCATCTTCACAGTATCAATAATATATTATTAAAGAGAAGACAAAACAGTATGTTTGGAACAGTATCTCCTTGGAATAATATCTTCTTGGAACAGTATCTGTCTGGAAATTAAGGAAAGATAAATAAACAACTTTGAGGTAGTCAGATGAAAATGAAAGTAAAAATAGTCTCTTGAACACATTGCAATTGAATTAATACCATCCCCCAAATACTACAATCAATTTGATTACTACACATAGCAATCCTATATAAGGTTTCTGAGACTGAAAAAGGTGGGTTTTTTTTAACAACCATACACAGTCTAGGAAATCATATGGCTATTTAGTTTGTGAGGGAAAGGGCAGCCAGCCTCCCACAACGAGAGATAGAAAAAGAGAGAGACAGAGACAGAGAATAAGGAGAGATGGGAAAGTCAGTCAAATAAAGAAGTGAGGCACATTTCATGCTCACCTCTTGAATGGCCATGACCTCAACCGTCAGGTGTGAAGAGGGCAGGAGAGGAGCAGGGGCAGGGAGAGGGGTCACAAGGAGAGTCGGAGGCAAGGAGATGAGTTGGGGGAGGAGAGACAAAAGAGAGAGAGAGAGCTCTTTATTTCTCACCAAGCTTATATCTATTTGCTGGATATGCAAGCTCCCTAATTACAGGTAAAGACATTTGTCACAAGAAGGGGTTGCATTATAGGTTATACAGCAATGAGGGTGTAGATGGAAATAGGAAGGGGAGGGATGGTAGACACACCTGTGACAAGATGGGCAGATCCTAGATTCAGAATGGTAGCCTAACTTTGGATGTCTCCCTGTTAACAGGTTTGATCTGTTCTCTGGATCTCCATAGAAAGCATGATCAGTAGGGTGTGAATTCCACCTACAGTGGACCAGACTGATAGCTGAAAGCTTTCAGGGAGAAGATCTCTAAGCATCTGTCCTCCCACCATGTGCTGGCAAACAGCCTCTAATGTTCAGCATATCCTTCGGAATAGTCTTACTATATCCCACAGTTGAAATACTGTGACAAGAATTGCAAACCCACAAAGAATTAGTACATTTATTTCCAAATATCTGAAGTAAAATAGTCAATACAAATGCTTAAAATTTATAATAGATTTAGTAGAAATATGAATATAGGTAATAGTCTTATGCTAATTTTAAAGTTTTTTATAAATATATAAAACCATACAAAACATAAAACCTCCCATTTTGGGGGAGGTAGAAAATTCTTAATTATATACATATATAACATATAATGGCACCATTAATAAAAATGTAAATTAATTCCATTTGTAAACAGAGAATAGATTTATCATATTAATTATTAACAAATAGAATATAACAATTTATGCAAGCAATGTTATAAAACCAAGCAAGATTTACATCAGGAATAAAAGGATGGCTGAATATTAGAAAATTCGGCTAAGCTATGATTTCCAATTTTACTCCACCTGGATTGTTTCAAATGTGATTTAACACAAATATATCCAAGGCAAATAAATTAATAAGCTTGTAGAAGGGTGTAATTTAATGGTGAGTCTGCCATAGTGGAGCTCACGTCCTTACTTCCGTTAACTTGCTGATTTTTGCTTCTCATTTCCTTGCCTCCTTTTATGCTCACCCCATCTGGTGTTTGATCTTCTCCATCTATCCCATTCTAAAAGATATTACATTACATAAAAGGGCTTGTAATGGATTTGCAAAGCAACAGATACTCAGTAACTGGCATTTGAATATATGTCACAGAAGCGAGCGCTTGAGTCTTTAGCCCATGCTCATGAAAGCAGTCATCAAGAACTCAAATGATATTACATGGGGCAAGGCTGCTGAAGGAGACCTTTTTAAAGTGGTGAAGAGGAGGAATGCTATTTTGAGGACTAAGGAGACCTTGACCCAAGCCGTGATATTCTAAATCACCTCGTATGTATATGAAATTTGAATAATAAACAGAGAAGACTAAGGATGCATTTGCATTATTCTGTTGAAGAATAGTGAAAATGCCGTGGATTGAAAAATGAACAAAGGCATCTGTCTTGAGAGAAGAGCAACCAGAATGGTCTGCAGAAGGGAGGAAAGAGAGAGGTGCTCTCCCGGATCACAGGAGAGAGTCCTTGGTAGAGAGTCAGTCCCAGAGAGCGGCTGCAATGTTGGGTTAAAACAATAACATGGAGGAAAGTGCAGGCCTAGGCAGTGTTTTGTTGGACCAACCAAACAACAACACCCACAACAGCAAAAATCTAACAACAGCAGCTTAAACAATGACAGTGGCACTTTTCTTACATAAGGAAAGATTGAAAAAAAAATAAAAAAATAAAAGATTGAAAATCAAACCAATGAGGATGAGTCTTCCGACTCATAGTCTCCTTTTATGACAGAGATAGACACCTTTGGACGGGAGGTTCATGGCAGAAAGAAAAGAGTTCCAACACTTATTTGTACAGGACTAGAGGGGCCACAATGCACGCCTTGAAGGTCCCAAAGAACCCAAGAACCCACTTCCCAGGAAAAGGGAGAAGCCTTAGAAGGCTTGTGGAACTCAACCCTTGCTCTTAATACCCTCAAGTTGTCATGAGATTTGTAACTGCCACCATATATATAACATTTATTGATATGTATTCCATATGTCAATAATGTCAAGTAGAGTTGTTGAATTGCTACCACAATCAGTTCCAAACAGTCTTCTTCTACATGGACTCCCTTATACCCCACCACCACCACTTACCCCCTCCCCCTTGGTCCCTTATTTTACTTGCTGTCCTGTAGGTTCATCAATCATGGGTCTTATATACAAAAAGCCAGAAAAGCATACAGCAAAGCTTCAAGAAGCTCACCTCCATTGACATAACACCTTTGAAGTGCTCTACTCTGAATAAACAAAAAACAAACCCCCAAATACAGAACATTTTGGAAACCAGATCAGGTTCAGTCTGTATCACAGAGGGCATCTACTGACAAGTTTTGGCTGCTCATGTCAGATTTATGCCTTTGAGCCTCTCTACTGCTCTCTTCCAAGCACTCTGCTTAGTGAATATGTCTCTTCCTAGCAGTCTTCTTGCTGCCTAAAGTTTTGAGGCACAGCCTGTCTACAGATACAGTACTGAGAGAGACACGAGTTCATACAGGGAACAATGGGACAAAATCTAGTACAGTAAATAATGCAGAGCATTTGGAATCTGACCCTATTTAAGTCTCGCTCTTTGGATCACTGTTTGTCTCTAAGTCTTAGATTCCTTCCTGGTAAAATTATGTTGATTCCTAGTATAAGCATTTCATCTCAAGGCATTTATGCTTTAAAAATGACAGCCACATAATAACTGTCAAAAATTTATTATCCTTTCTTAGGATATATGAAAATAATCCATCTTATTTCTCAGTAGGACTATCAACCAATCTGAGGATATGGTTTTGATAGATGTATTCATAGACATTCTACTGCATATTATCTGGATTTTAAGTGTGTGTTTTGTTTAAACAGTAAAAGGGTGAGTGCTTTGGCATTTGTATGGGGGATTTCAAGTTAAATAAACTAAATAGCAGTGTAAACAAGTCCTGTTAAATTCAAAAGGCTGAATAATTCATGCACTTAGATTTGGCTTCACATGAGCACATATAGCTTATGAATTTTCATGAAATGAGTATTTCAAAATTTAAAGACTGATTACTTTTTTTCAGCCTGTGAATAATCAGTTAAATGCACATTAACCTATCAAGACATTCTCTGATCATGCAAAAACATACTCATAAATATAAGGAAAGAGATTCTATCGATTATTCATTATTTCAGCCCATTTATTTACCTTTATAATAACAATCCTTCCTAGCAATCCAAATTACTCTGAAACAACTATTGACAAAAATGAGATGAGATTTGGTTTTGTGGCTTCCTGGTTTGGAAAGGAACTAGACTATTGATTTGTGTTCTTTTAAGTTTCTTTCTTTATTGATTACTCCGTTTTGCCTTAGTCCAATCCTTGACACCATTTCTTTAATTGACAAAAAATAAATACAACCACATTAAATTAAATACTTGCTGAAAACTATTTTATCATCTTTAATTTTTTTTCTTCCTTTTTATTAAATTTTATTTTTTAGCATGTCTGTAATTCCTAAATTTCCTCTAAACTTTTCTTGTTTCTTTCTTGGTAGGGTACTTTAAAATTCCAGATTGGTGCAGTACCAATTTTCTATCTGTGCATATCTTGCCTGTCATATTAGCATTGAAGTCAAAGGAAGAATTATAAATGACAATGATTTTTTTCTCAGAATGCAAATGTCTGGATTATCTGTTTAGAGAGTTGTAGATGTGTTTATAATACAAAGTATAGAGATTTTAAAAAATAAGATACTTAATATAACAGAGCTGATTGCACATCTACATAAATATCCTAAAGGCCATGGAAATCCTCCTGTAGTTGCCTCTGAAGTACATGCATTCTCATTTATTGACTATCTTATTATTTGGCATTTAGCACTTACCATCCCTGTAAAAATTGAGCAATTCAGTTTGCACATTTTCCTCCTCACATCCTGCTCTCCTCTCTCAGTGTTGCCCAGGCTTGGGGGGCTTGTAACTGAAACAGAGTTCTCCAGAAGACCCACTGACTGTTCCACCCCAACTACGGGAGTCATCATCCCATGAAAGGACGGAGCAAGTCAGGTTGAAGAAGAGCTCTCCCTCCACTGGGCAGAAGGGTTAGAAGGAGACCTGGCAGGATGGTTGCTGCTGCTGCTCCCTTCCCTTCCAGCACCCGGGAGGGACCCCACCCTGCACTAGGAAGGGTGCTGGGCATATTCCAGGCCATAAATTGCACCAACACCTGCCACCCCTCCTCCCTCAGTGCTCCCAACACTTGCCACCCCTCCTCCCTCAGTGCTCAGTTTACTGGATTCTTCTCAGCAGTTACTAAGCTCTGGCTCTTGGTTTTATATTTCAATCCCTTCAAGATTGGTGCGATGCCATTTGTTGAGGAGGGATCCACCACCATCTAGTGGGTTGCCGAAGAGGCCCAGGAGCACCGAGAACAATCCCCATGGATTGCCTGGCCTGAGGGCCCACAGATTACCTGAGTCTCAAAATCACCAACGATCCACCCATTGTCCCTAAGTTCATTTGGGCACTCTTTGTGATAGCAGAGTCTAGAGTAAAATGGCCAGATTTTAAGTGGGACACCATTGATGGGGGAGTGGGTGGGTATTCTTGATAAAAACTTAGTCTATATGGAGCGACAAAAATTTTCATAGAATGCAAAAAGAGTATTATAATATATTTATTTTAATTTTAAAATGCCATGGGGCGTTGTTACATTGTTACAAAGCAGGATGTCTGGTCACCCTAGTCTAGAGGGCTAGAGTGCAGTGATGCTGGGGGGGGCGGGGACAGCAGTTCTGAGGGCCTGCATCCTGAGGCTTCCTCTGCACCCTTGACCTTAGAGCCTAAAGGCAATTTTACAAAGTAACCTGGAACAAAGCATGTCAGTTAGTGAGGAGTGGGCGTATGAATTTCTCCCATCTTCTTTCTCTTTATTAGTTTTATCCCTCTGACTGTAGGTATAAATACATGCTTGTGTGCTTCAAAGTTGGCCAATAGTGCTAATCCCATGAGACTGCAGGGAAAGGTAACGGAAAAAAAAAGTTAAAGCAGCTTAGAGCCTTAGTGGTGTAAAGGAGTAACCTTTTGGATGTCGAACCCAAGAGTCAGTGGTTGACACCCATCGGCTGTTCCAGGGGAGGGAGGGGAACTTTCTGCTGCCCTAACGTTGTGTAGCCTAGGAAACCCAGAAGCAGTTCTACTTCTCTACAAGTCACCAGGATTCTGAGTCGATTTGACAGCAGTGATGTATTTAAAGCAAAGATATAATTAATCGAGAGAGCTCTCAAATCCTGAGAATGTCACATTACTCTTCTTTTGTCTTGTTTACTCAGTTTTTGTCTCTGATGTCCATGTTGTACATGTTCCTTTTCTTTCGGACTGCACTTTCTTAGAGATATGCATCTTCAAACAGTAGTAGGAAGGGTTGTACACTCAGATAAACTCAAAATGGAAAGTTAAGAAACAATTACAAATTATTTTGACTCTAAATTTGTAGCCTTTAAGTGTTATGGAAAATTAGACCCCTCTTTTTTTGTTTGTTTTTTTTGGGGGGGGCATCACTGCCCTCAGCTGGTGGGAGTAGGAGGCCCAGCCTTTGCTCCATGGAGCTGGAATTGAACCTCCATCCCAGTGGGCCGCAGTCCCGCGCACAACCACTACGCCACTGGGGCTCAGCTAGACCCCTCTCTTTCATCAGCTTTTCAAAAGCAAACTAAAAGAAAAGTTATGAGAGAAAGAAAAGGAAGAGAATAAGAGAGGTTGGCAACAAAGTCTGGCGGTAAGGAACACATAGGGAGGAGCACCAGACTTAAAGGGAACAGAAATAAGATATGTTCACATATACAGTCTCGCCATAACAAATTTACAGGTAGATGTAAATTTAGACACACAGGCTGAATGTGTATTAGGAGACTCATGATTACACATGTGATATATATGTAAATACATTATATTATATATTATATTACATATTATTGTATTGTATTGTATATAGTATACACATTATATGATATATTATATATCATTTATATTATATATATGACACAGATACCTGTACATGGGTATTTACCTTTGCTTCAAATATATCTGTGAAAATGACAGCATGTATAGATTATTTGACATAAAGGTCACTGTTCACAAAGAATTGTCTACACCTCATTTTGTCGAGTAGTTACTGGGGTCTTTAGTTGTCAACAAAGGTACAACAACTTGTTTCTCCCTGTTCAGCGCAAAGAAGAGAGGTACAATTTGAAGACTTGTCAGTCTCCACAACCCTGAGACCGGATTTGAGAATCAAATTCTTGTGAACATTAATAGCAATGAAATAAGTAAAGAAAAATTTGCAGTCACTCAGAGAACATCAGAACTTGAATATAGAACATTATTAAAAAGTGATAAGAGAGGCAGGTTAGAATTTCATTTCCATATCATTTTTCCTTTTCTAAGGTTTCCCCCATTCTGCCTTTCCTCTTTTCTCCAAACTTCAATTGCCATTCTGAATTGTATCAAAACATCATAGTTATGAAAAGCTAAAGCTCATTAAACTGTAAAACTGTTTAGGTTCTTGGGTATGCTCTGATTTTAATATGAAGGACTAGCAAGCAAGTCTTGAGTTATGAAAAGTAAGCATGATTGCTGCATGAAATTTAAGCACATGGATGCTCAACCCCAAAAGAATCTGCAAATAACATTCAAATAACAGGACGAGGCCAGGACGAGGCAGGGCTGCTTCTGCTTTACACAGACTTGCTCTGCCTCGAAATGGACTCAATGGTAGCTAATAACAGGGCTTTTTCAGCTTCTGGATCAACACAGTTTATGTTAAGTGCTTCTTGTACATGACAGGCTTTTCTTAAAAGTTATAGCACAGTATAATCTAAAAAATATTCTGCTAGGAGAAAGTTACGATTCTATTGACAGCCTTAGTTTTGTTGGTATACATACATGATCAATATAATGTTATCTATAATACATATATGCAAAGTTATAATCACAAATTATAACTTACTTATGCCTCTTGATAGTCCATCAACATATTTAGTTCATTATCTCAGTCCTATATTGTGATATCTAGAATAAATTAGTTTCTTCATTTGTTAAGGACCTGCCTAGATCATCTGACTTGCTGATATGTAAAAAAATATTCAATACTCCCGTGAATTATATGTCTACAGTATAATTACTTTATCCCTTTTCAGAAATGTCCAGTTGAAAAATTGGGTACAGGACAAATAGTATGCAAGTTGCTGAGTCAGGTTTCAAGTGCAGAAAGGGTGACCCTAGAGCTTGAACTGATAACTGCAAGGCCTACAGTCAAACACAACTATATGAGGACAAAAAACAAATATACTTTAAACCCTGAAATTGATTCACCTGGCTGCTGTGATTCTTAGATACCTTTGAGTTCATTTGTACTCTTTAACAACTCCATGTCCATCAGAATGAGCCTCTCAGTCATTCTCATCATGGTTGCTCTGTTCCGCCCCAGTGCAGTGGCCATTGTGCCAATCCATCTCATTAAGGGTCTTCCTATTTTCCACTGACCCTCCACTTTACCAGTCATAATGCTTTTTTTCCCAGGGACTGGTCCCACCTGAGAAAAGGTCTAAATTACGAGTCTCCACATCCTTGCGTCTGTATTTGTTCTTCTGGTAGTCCACAGTACTTCTAATCCTCTTCACCAGGACCAGAAATCAAGAGCACCAATATTCCTCAGATATTTTGTCTGGCTTTTATATACATAGGAGGTGATTGAAAAATACTAGGGTTAGGTCAGGTGCAATTCATTTTTGCAAAGGAGAGCTTTATTTCTGAAACTTTAAAGGAATTGTTAGCAGCAGATTTTTCTAGTGCAATATGGCATTGGATTTCTTGGCGGATGCTTCCGAAAGTATTGATTATAGATAAAAGTAAGACTGAACTCTTGAAAACTTCAATCTTGTCTCCATTTATCAGGAACAACTGAGAATTTTTTTTGTTATTTCACACCGAATTGTAAACCATTTTGGAGGTCACAGTCTTTGACATTCATCAGTAAGTACTTCCCAAGTGTACTGCCTTTTCAGCAAGCTTGGTGATTAGCTTATCACAGGTTGTTAGCCATTCTCTAATACTGTGGAGAAGAGAAGCTACTTGGCATGAATTTTTAACCTATCATCTCCTTAACTCCCACCCAGTAGAGAACTCTAACTCAGGCTGCACAGTTTGCAAACTGCTGGATATAAGGGTTCTTCTTCTTAGTAGAACGAAGACAGAAATTCTCACAATCATGCAGCAAGAAGAGCTTTTGTGAGATCTCTACCTGCAGTGGCAGAGACCAGAGAAACACCAAAGATCTGCCACACTATGACCAGGAGACAGAGACATCATGAAGCAGTTTGGAGGCAGGAAGCTTGTGAAGGAAAATCTGAGAACAAAAATTGTTTTTTGAATATTTTTAAAATTCTGATTTACGGTAACATATGGACGTCCTCAATGAAAAAACCTCCCTCATTGTGAGTATTGCCTGTGAGTTCTGTAGACTATTAAAACAAAGTATGGAACCCAGCTTGGAAGTAGAGTGCTGAGGAAGGAAGTCTTGATGTGAGAACAAGGTGAAGGAGAATGGGAGGTGGAGGCACCCTGACATCAGCTTTGTGCTCATAGGTCTTGGGTGGAAGTGGAGGTGGATTCCCTTCCCCATGAGGTAGGCTGGGAAGGTCAGATGTGGCCCCTACACCATATCCTCAGAATCTGCTCTAGTATTCATCATCAGAGGCTCCAACTCCTCAGGTCATTGCGCAGTAGATAGACTGAATAAATATGGAAAATTTAAATATCCTGTATACATACATTTTTTAATTTTAAATGATGGAATATCCCTTATAGTTTGTACAACTGCTGCTTGTTCTACATACAGGTTCCTCAGGAGCACAACTAGGTATCCAGGAATCACATTCTTTACTATATCATTTTAGTTTTTATGATTTACAAAGTCGTATACTTTTGCTTAAAACACACACAAAAAAATCTTATAGTTATTCTGTCCCTTCAGCCAAGACTCATATGATATCATCAAAGGTATTCTTCATCCAATGTTTACATCTTAGTTCAGCTTGAATTTCTGGCAGCTCCCTGTGTGATTCCGGGTAAATTAGAGAAACAAATTCATATAGACAAGCATATGGATATAAGGGTATGGTTTATATACAAGATGAATAGGACAATAAGAAAGCATCCCAACCCAGTCCAGTTCAAAGTCATAAGCCTGATTTTATAAGTCATTAGCCCATATGCCCAATACCAGTCTATAATGTCTACTTCCAACTCACGAAGTCACAGGCTACTGGGTGCAGAATCCAGTCACTGGCAGAGGTCTCACCATGACTCCTTGCTTCCAGGGCTCAGGATCCATCAACAGCATCCAGTGGTGGGAGAGGCAACTCCGAGCTGGCAAGGATCTCCACGTGGCTTCGCCAGCTTCAGAGGTCAGGTTCTATCAGGGTGAGGCCATGTGGCTTCTCCTCCAGCTCTTTCAGCTCCTCGGATGCTATCATCTTGTCGTGTCCATAATTCATCATCTCAGAAACTAACTCCCAACAACTGGGGAGATAGCTTCTCATCTCCACGAGGGAAATATCGTGAGATTTCCCACAGGTCTCAGGAGAAAGCCATGCCTACCTGGAGGTCTCATTGTCTACTCAATGGCTATCTCCAGATTAGCAGGCTAGACTCCAATCATGAAATTAACATAAACACATGACTGCCACACTCCCTATGTGCTATAGCCCATTTGTTAATTTTCTTTGGAAAATTTTGGCTGACATGTTATTAATGATTACTGTCTGAGAATTTCTGCACTTTCTTGGGTCACTTTTCTTTGAACTTGGCACAAATATGGATCTCTTCCAGCTGACCAGACTGACTGCTACATTTCTGGCATGAAGAAGCAAATGCTTTGAGTGCTACATCAGTTTCTTTACATGCTTCATCTGCTCCTCTGTCAATACCTGGAGCCTGGTTTCTCTTCGATACTTACAGTGCAACTTGGGCTTCTTCCTTCAGTACTGGTCATTCTTGCTCCTAGGTCTCCTCCTGAAATGACTGAATACTGACTAGTCCTTTTTGATATAGTGGATTTCTCTTTTTGATACTCCTTGAATTCTTCAATATTTTCATCATAGAACACTTCAGTATTATATCTCAAGGCTTGGGTTTTTTTCCATCTTCATTTCTTTTAATTTGAAGTATGAAGATTGTACTTTTCTTTTTTTATTTTCTAACTCTAGGTCTTTGCACATTTCTTTACAATCATTTATTTTGCCTTCATGAATTGTCATTTGGAATTTTTTGTTCAGCAGTTTTATTTCATCATTTCCCCCCTGCTAATTTTATCTACTCTACATCCAAAAGTAAGAGTCAGAGTCCTCTCTGACATACATTTTGGTCTTTTCTTTCTTTTCTATTTTTCAGTGACCTTTTGCTTCCTTCATGAACAATATTTTTGAGGTCTTCCCACAACTCATTTTATCTACAGTCCTTGGTGTTCAATGCATTAAAGTCTCCTGAGATAGTTCCTAAATATAGGTGAGATGCAGGTAATGGCATAGTTTGTCTCTCTTTCACTTTAGCTTCCATATGTGTTTGCTTATGGAGGGGAGGAAGAGTAGGGAGAAGGGGGGAGAGGGGAGGAGAGGAGAGAACATTGAATTGCATCCTGACCACCAAGTCTCAAGGACAATATTCCTGCTCAGAGCATTCAATCCACCAAGAGGACCATGGGGTTGGACCCACTATGAGACCAGCACCCCCTCACTAACCCACAGTGCTATAGAGGACAGCACTGGAGACATACTATGGGAATTGTGCCTGGTCTAACACCCTCATTCTCCCATCTCCCCCACTGGAGTGAAGCACAAAGCTAGTGCAACAGAGTTCACAAAAGATTACTAGGATAAGACACTTCAGAGGTGATTGGAAAACATTCAGGAGGGTCAGCAGAAAGACCTGGAGCTATTTATAGCTTTTCCCTGTCCTTTCACTAATGTCTATCAATATAAGTTAGCCAGGGAGAAAATAACAAGGCTGAAATCCTGGAGGTTGGGAGTGCATTAGGAGTGGAGGAAACATGAGAAAGGCAAGGTGGAGTCAGTAAATACACACTTGAACCCCAACAGGCACTTGTCCTTCCTTTCTGTGTGTTGTGTGTGTTATTTTTGCGGCCCCATGATGAGTTAGCCTATTTTTCTTTCTCCTTAATTAAATCATATGTTAAAGATGCTAGTTGATTTATTCATCAACAGTTGGTAGTTGAATAAATATTTTCAAATTCTAACTCAAATGTTTTTCTCTTAGAAATAAGAAGAATAAAGAAAGATATAAGAAGGATAAACCTGAATGGAGTTAGATTAAAATAAGATCAAAAGGCAAATGCCAAGCTGTTTTTTGACTTAATTGAAAAATCTAACTCAATTTAATAAGATTTCTTTTTGATGCTTCTCAAATGATTCTATCAGTTAATTTGAAGTCAAAGTTTCAGATTGGCTTACTCAACTATATATCTATATGTTAAAACAATACTCCTTTATTTAATATATCAAAGTAATAGGGGGATGTTGGGGGAGGGAGAAGGGAAATTAACTTTGCATATGCTTCGGACATTTCAGAAACAGTACATTTGCTTTACACATCTCTTTTGTTTAATCCTCACAGGCAAGATAGCATCTACATTTTATGGGTAAAGAAAACAAGGTTTGGGTAATAGTCAGGGATAGTATAACTGTCTGTTTAGTCACAGAAACAGGCAGATTCAAGTGCACTTCAGGATTCCTAACCAGAGAAGAAAATACTTGGTGAGGTTTTCCCTAAAGGGGGTTGGGGGGGATTACAAGATCTGGACACCATGATGTTAGGTACCAGTCTCTACAATCAAATGAGTCCAAGGGGCAGTTACATAATTGAGGGGTAAAATTAAAGAGACATCGGATAAGATAGGGTATGCAATTGTTCACTTCTGGTTGGCCATGATCTCAGCAGCCAGGTCCACATAGAAGCAGTGAGTGTATATCCAGACACAGTTTATATACACTTTTTGAGAATGTGCAAGCCTTCCTGATTACATCATAACAGGGAGGGGTTGTGCCATAGGTATACATGCAATGGGAGGGGGGTGAACTAGGGTTGTACTTGCAATAGGAATGGGCGACACTAAGGGTACACATGTGACAAGGTGGGCAGACCCTAGATTCAAAATGACAGCCTAAACTTGGTCCTCCTTACATTGACTTGACTCTTAGTCTTTGAGCTCTCCTTCAGGGAAACAATCCACTGTCCTTATCAGCAGGGAGTGGGCCTTGCTTAGGGTCTGATTGCTGATGATATCTGTGAGGAGATAACCTCTAAGCAGACAACCTCCAAGTTCACAGTCTTACACTCTATGTTACAAGCAGAGTCTTACGTGTGGTATATAATAGGGGGAAAGGCGTGGGGGGAAACCTAGGGAAAACCTTTCTATATCCCACACCATACAACTTGCTTGCACAGCTATTAGTGATGATAAGGCCCCACCAGGGTACATTCCCAGGTTTCATTATTAATTTAACAACTACTAGTGAGATGAAGGTTCTTATATCCCTGATGGCTAATCTGCTTCTCCTTATTTTCTGTGACTGTGATTTTTCTGGATTAATTGCATTATGTGTTGCGGATTTTCATTTTCTAAGTATTTGTATTCCAAACTTCTATTCTTGCTCCAAAGTTTTATTTACATATTCATATTTAAATTCCACTCACTAGGTAAGATTGATGCAAACAATCTTGATTCTTTGTGTTTGTGATAGTGATGCAAACAAACAAGATTGAACAAAGAAATGCACACCAACTCTCAGCCACCAAAAAACCTACAAAAATCAGCTCATGTCCATTAGGGATTGAATGAAAGAACAAAATATATGTTACACGTACAACGGAGTACTCTTCAGCCAGTAAGAGAAAAGAGGTTTCAGCACACACTAAATATGGAGGGAGCATGGCAAGATGATTCAAATAAAACTGGTTAACATAAAAAGAACAAAGTCTCCAATGTGTACAAAAATACCAAAATTGGAAAAATTTATAGACCAAAGTCTATTAGTTGTTACCAGTCTGAATAGCAGAAGAAAAGTAGATAGTATTGCTTATGAAGTATTTTGAGTTTATGTTGATGTAAGCATTGCTTTGATTAAAGGTAAGGTTTTCTTAGGTGGGGTGAGAAGAGATATATACCTCAGTCCTTGGCTTCTTGTGAGAAAGAATTCACGTGAAGCCTGGTTTGTGATCCAAGCAAGTTTTATGAAAGTTAGAAGAAGTTTCAGGCTTGCAGAGGGCAGTCACAGGGTCCCTCTACCTCATCTGTCTGCCAGGAAGCTGTTGGGGAAAGTCACATGGTTGACTCTGGCCCTGGATCTCAGTCCAGCTGTGCTACCTTGTGTAGCAGCCCCTGGGAAAACAGCAAGCTGAAGCCAAACCTTTGGGCTTTTCAGTTCCTCTGCAGGGAGGGATGGTTGCCTACCCTGGTGGACCCATTGGCTGAATTGAATCCACCTCATCTAGTTGGACAAATCTAGGTGCAGTCCTCCTGCCAGGAAGCCTAAACACCTGAGCATGCGCAATGGACACTCCAGTCCCCATGCTAGCTACCTAACAGTTTCACAAGTGACTAATATAATTGAATTTAATAAAATGAATTAGCAAACATTGTCCAATAAATATGTATACACCCATAGCCAAAATCGCCCCAAAGAACCAAAGCAACAGCTCTTGAGGTTGCACAACCAAACACTTCATGGGATTTCCTCTTGGTTTGGATGTTCAGGCTAATAATTTGGGGGGATATCCCAGTTAACTGATTTAACCACATGTTTGGTGCTTCTGTTCTCCTAGCTTGTTACATTGCGCCAAGGATCACAAAAGCTCCAAGCGGCTGTCAAAATGATGATCGTTGATTACTATTAGTCTGCATCAACAGAGGGAGAAAGAGAATTGGAAATAAAAGAAGAAATCGAACGTATGATTAATTGCCTCCAGGAATAACTGCTACCTTTGCAATGAGAAAAATATAACTTTATGGTTCACAGCTCCCATCCAAAATCCTAAAGAAAAATCCTTATCAAAGGTGAAGGAGAAGAACGATATATTCTCATAGAATTCAGGCTTTCTGAAACCATTGAGACTGGGGGAACTCCCCAAACTATTGCCGTGAGATAATCTTTAAACCTTACATCTTTTTTTTTTTTTTAAATTCATTTTATTGGGGACTCATCATATTGTATACATACATACATACATACATATGTTGTGTCAGTAGTTACATCTTTTCTGGGATGGGGTGGGGTTCTTTTTTTTTTGATTTGTGAGAAGTAAGCCAATTTTATAGGGCAAGCAAGTTTAGGCAATTAGCATATCGTGATCTTCAAAATTAACAAATGAATGGCAGCACATTTGCAAGTCTGGCTTCAGAGGCCAGGGCTGTTTACAGTTACAAAGGCACAAAGGCGACAAACTACAAACCCCAGGCAACAAACTGCAACAGAGTT
>PVJH01037625.1:7222-17886 GCA_004026705.1 Nesogale talazaci | reverse complement strand
TGTTGCAAAGAGGCTAGAAGACTGGACTCCAGGTACGGTTTTCCTTTGGCTCTGGAGGAAGGTCCTTGTCTCTTCTGAACATTGGCGGGGCTGGTGCTTCTTGGAGAGCTCTGTGTGTGCTGGCATCAACCTTCCCGTGGTCTAGCAGGTAGAGTCTATGTCCAGGGGCCCCAGGCCCGAAGGACACAGTCTGCCTGACTCTTCTTTTTTCTGGGTGGGGGTATCACTGCCCTGGTGGGAGTAGGAGGCCCAGGAGAGCTGCTCCTAGAGAGCTGCTGCTGGATTTGAATTGCCAAGCCAGTGCGCCGCAGTCCTGCACACAACCACTACGCCACCGGGGCTCAGCCCCTGACTCTTCTTTCTTAGTGGTACCGAAGTCCTTCTCTTTCTACACGCTCCTCTCTCTGCTAGGACTAAAGGGCCTGCGGGCCCTACCCCAGGGAAATGCTCGAGAGTGGATCCCACCCTAATCTGCTTCATTAACATAGCAACCGTAACCCAGTCATCAGGAACACACTCTCAATCCTGTCATATGAACAGCTAGAGGTCTGGATTGACAGCACTGACCAAAGGGAGGACAATCACACAGTCCAGGAACGTGGCCCTGCCAGGTGGGCACATGTTTCTGGGTGACACAATTCCATGCAGGGGCTCAGAAAGGACCAAGGACATCTGTATTCACCTGTTTTTTTTCAGTGAGACACTTATCTACCCACTTTAGCTTAACCTAAGAAACATTATCATGAAATCAACAACGATGCATAAGCAAAGCAAAGTTGTCCATTTGGGAAGGTTCCCTTACATTCTAAATTAAACACGTGGACTAACAAGCACACGGTATGAACTAGGATTGAGTATATTAATACCTGCTCTGCCACAAGATTGGCAATTTCTTCGTAAGTCTTCCCAGCTTCAGTTAATGCATCATTGAGATCTGTCTCACCTGGAAATGTGGACACTTGTATCAGTGGTTGCAAGTTAAAACATCTGCTTTTCACTTATTTCTTAAAAATTTCAATTACAGAGCATTTCCAGCATTGTTGACATTAGATAGGATCCCCCTGGACTGAGTCCTCAAGTGCCACAGCCTTTTCACTGGATACACGACAGACAAAGACACCCGCAGGTGCTCGTATTCCGGATCCCTGTCTTAAAGAGCTCTTAAAATCAGGACACGATCACGCTGTGGCAGTTAGATGATTTTATGTCAACCTGAGGATGAGTCAAAGTGAAGGGGTGGAATCCAACCTGTCCATCAGGTGACAACCTGAAGATGCCTCATTTGGGGGGAGGGGGCGCACAGCTTTCTTATAACCGTAGGAAATGGGGAAGCCCCCCTCTGCTCCATCTACCTGCTGTGTGGGACTCTGCTACACACCTGAGAGCTGCTGCCCTCTTGCCATGTCTCCACAGACCTTAGATCCACACGGGCCTGTGGCCTTCCTGCATTCTGCACTGTTGCAAGTGGCTACATGGGTCTGAAGAGGGACTTATGGATTAGTATTGGACTTAGGGAATTGAGTTGGAATGCTTTCGTCATATATAATTTTTCTTGATATAAAGCTCTTTCTTGGCTGAGCCCCGGTGGGATAGTGGTTGTGCACAGGACTGCAGCCCACTGGGTTGGAGGTTCAAATCCAGCAGCAGCTCTACAGGAGCAAGGCTGGGCCTCCTACTCCCACCACCAGAGGGCAGTGATGCCCCCCCCCCAAGAAACATAGTTTTAAAAGCCCTTTCTTGTGCATGTATGAGTGTCACAGGATTTGTTTCTCTAGACAACTGGCCTAACACACAAGTGCAGGACAGTAATTCTTAACACAAAGAAGTCAGCTCGTGTGAAGGCGACCCCCATATCTCACAAGCTGGCTCTGGAATCAGGGTCTGAAGAAGGCCTGCTTGGCGCACAGCTTGTCTGTGCACTCTCGAGGGCTGCTGTCCCAGGACTCCGTCCCAGGGTCTGTCTCTCTGCTGCTCAGGAGGAGAGCATCCTTGCTTCTCCACTCTGCTCTCTGCCTAAGGCAGGGGCGGTCAGATTTCAGACACGCCTTCCAGTGCAGAACCCTCCCTGCCCTCATGGAGACAACCCTGCCCCCAGTTAGGACTGCAGCACCGGTATTCGGGGTCAGGATCCCAGCACGGGTTTTTAGGGGAAATACCGTCCAATCCACAGCAACGTTGATGTTTTCGGAAAAGTAGGATACCGCCCCAAACCCCACTTCACCTTAGTCAGATGGATGACCCCCAGAGCTCTCACCTTTCGGTCAGTGGCTTCTTGGGGCACCTTACAATATTTAGACACATATTTACAGGGACCTACCTTCTCTGGGCCTCAGGAGAAGGACTTTGCTCAGAGTACTAACCCTCCACATCTACTCCTCCTGTCCTCCTGTCCTGTTGCCCGGTATTTCTCCGCCAAGACCCGTGAACACCTGAGATGTAGTGACTGTGCGCACTCACGATGTACAAGGTAATGGTGGAAGTCACGGCTAAGCTTATGTGTCAACGTAGCCAAGCCCTGATTCCCAGTGGTTTGGCCATTATGTAACGATGTCATTTGGCAGTTATTTTTTTAAGTTATTTATTTTTTGTTTTGTTTTGTTTTTTGGGCATCACTGCCCTCTGGTGGTGGGAGTAGGAGGCCCAGCCTTTACTCCTGTGGAGCCACTGCTGGAATTGAACCTCCATCCCAGTGGGCTGCAGTTCTGCGCACAACCACTCTGCCACCGGGGCTCAGCCCCGTCATGTGGCAGTTGTGTCATGATGTGCCCGTTGCCGCGTCACGGCCTGGTCTCTCTGGAATCCCCCCACTGCGCTGAGTGCAGGGAGATGGCAGACCTTCAACCTGCCCCCACTCCCATCTCAACGACCGCAAAGCAGACATACACTGAAGGGCTGAGCAGTGGCCGCTCCTGTGCTCTCTCAGGTGCTGCCGGTGTGAGCCTTCAATGGGGCCTGAGACCCAAGCCCCGCAGAGACCGCTGCCTACTCTGACAAGGACACCAGCGCGCTCAAGCCGAGCAGGCAGAAGAGCTTTAAGAACACACACATGGCAGAGGCCCTCTGCTCTGTGCCAAAGGCGCGGGGTCAATCGGAGGGCAGTGGCCTGGCCGCCTTCAGAGCCCAGGCTGGGGAGCTGGCGGGTGGGCCCAGACAGACCTTGGTAACCGCTGGAGCTGAACACCGTGGCTAAACTCTGCAGTGCCTTGCCAATCTTCTGGTACTCCTTGGGCAGCGCTGGAAGAGAGACAGGTGGAGGCTGTTATGACCCTCTGGGCAGAGGGAAAGGTGACCACCTTGATCAACAAAGACTCTGAAGCCATTTCAACACATCCAAAGTCTGGGGTAAAATCTCAATGCAAAAATGACTGTGTGACGGAGACCTCCGTGCATGGTGGCCCTGGAAAATATCAGGTTGAGTGGGATCACTCACCAAGAGGATGAGCACGGTATCGAGACCGTTGTTATCAAGTCAGAAAGCCAAGACAGCGAGCGTAGGGGGTCGGCGTGGGCTCACTGATGGGTGTTGACCTGGGGGTGGGGGCGCAGTGACCCTCGGGAGGAGAGAAATGAGAGAACGGGGCAGGGCAAGCGATTGGGGGAGTCAGTTCAAACCGTGGGGTACACCAGTGATGATCTGAAATGCAAACTCCCACCGAGTTCACAACAGCAGAGCTGTTGATGATGAGAGCGAGGCGGGTGACGTCTCCATGCTGGTGGGCGTGTCCCCGGCCTCACTCACGCTCCGCGAGTGCGCATTTGCACGTGTAGCTGAATGACCGGGGTGGGGAGCCGCGCAGTCCGGAGGAAACCGACCGCAGTGAGGCTTCTGGTCCTCGGAGGAGGGCAGTAGCTTGGGGAGGGGGAGAGGGACAGGCACGGGGCCTGCATGATGGGCTCAGACAGAACAATGGGGTGCTGGGCATAGGCCGGGCAGTATTCTGTCATTATGAGCACAGACACTCACCGGGTGGGGGGTAAGCGGGAGATGAACCCTAAAGGTCCCTTCCTGCTCAAACACCATGGTCTTTGTGAAGCCCTGCCCAGAGAAGGGGCCCTCGAGCCTAGGCCCTGGTTTGCCTCTGGTGCCTCTACGCTCTCCTGAGGCTTTGGAAAGACACCGCTTGCCCTCAAAGAGCAAAGAGAAAGCCCAGCTCAGCCAACAGCCCCCAGTCACTGCTGAATCTGGAAGGAGGGCTGGGCGCCATAGGACTTCATTCTTTCTCTCTCAGAGGGAGGGCAGGAGATGGAGAGGGAGAGTGGAGAGAGAGGAGGAGCCATCGGGTTTTCCATGCACGAGGAGTATGCCAGCCTCTTCTGAGAGTCTTCTAGATGGACATGAAGGCGGGGGTGTCCACAGTTTGGCCTGTCCCCGTCACTCACTCACCCACCCACTCACTGCCAGGCAGCCCATATGTGTGTGATCCTGCAGGAAAGGGGAGAGCTGTCCTTGTGAGTTTCTGGATGCTAACGGTTTATGAAAGCACAAGGCTCCGTCAAAGCGCTGGCCTTGTGGCTTGCAAACCAGTGTGTACCCACCATGTCATCAAGGCCCGGGCCCTCTACACAAACCAGCAGTGAGAAAGAGGGTAGGCCTGCGAGCTGCAGAACCCTGAGCCATGTACCTGCACTGCACTAGCTCAGGTACAGTCCGTGTGCCTGTGTGGCTCTTTCAAGAGTATTTCTAACCCCATGGTCCTCAAGTTTTTGATCTTAGCTCTTAGGTGGAAACAAAACCGAAACATTTCTTTTGGGGGTGGGCATCACTGCCCTTTGGTGGTTGTGGGAGCTACCCAGCCTTGCTCCTGGAGAGCCGCTGCTGGATTTGAACCGCCAAGTCTGTGGGCCGCAGTCCTGCACTCAACCACTACGCCACCGGGGCTCAGCCCAAAATCGAAACATTTCCGTTTGCTCAAGCCCACCCATCAGTGTGGCAGCGAGAACAGAACCTTGCCCTCCTCCTCCTCTCCTGTGTGGCACGTGAGGCCTGTGTCTGACGGATGTCACTCAATACTGATGTCTGGACACACCCCCGCCCCATTTCATGGCACCATTCTCTGGAGCTTCCACACGGGAATTTTCAACTATTTTTAAGTTTTCCATGATTCGAACACACAGTCGGGTTAGAAAACCATGCGGATCGTGCATTTGGCTGCAGGTAAGTTTTCGCATGGTGGTCCTTCAAGGTCTGGGGGCAACGGGCAGATTCTAGAAGTGAGGCGGACAACCTGACGCCCCTATTCTCTACCATCGCTACTGCTGGCTTTTGCCAAACACCTATCTCCCCACAGGATTGAAGATGAGAAACAAAAGCATGAGATTGGGGACGGACGCAGCTCTCCTTCAGCAAGGACTCCCTCTCCACAGACCACAAAGCCCCCAGGAGCTGGGGACACTTGAGCCTGGTGGTTCTCGGGGTGAGAGGCGGGTTCTGTGACTACGGAGGATGGGGGCGAGGTCCGGCAGTTTCAGGGTGGCAGGCGCGCCTGCGTTCAGCGGAGCCGCGGGCAGGGACGACTTACGTCCAGTGCAGCGCTTCCAGTGCTCATGGCCCACCGTCAGCAGCTCCTTCACGCCGTCGTCCATGGCCTTGGTGAACTTGCCGACGGCATCACACTTCTGCTCTCTGTGGGCCAGGGCAGTCACGGGTCACCCACCTGGAAGCCACGGCCAGGGCCTGCTACCAAACCTCTGGACCAGTAGCTGTGTGGCAGGGAGACCCCCCCCCCCCCCACTGCTTTCTGGTATTTTAACAACGACCCTTGCACAACATGGGTCTTCAGAACAGGCCAACATCAGGTGTTCAGGAGACCTGGCCCCCTTCCCAACCGCTTGCCGGTTGTAACCGGCGTTTTTCTGAAGGAAAGCCCCATTTGGTGAGGATCTTAGCAGCACTCCAGTCGCTGGCGGTGCTGTCACCCAGATGCCTGTGGCAGCTGTCCGCTCAGAGTTCTGTACCAAATTCCGGGCCCAGCCTGGCAGCCACAGCTGTGGAGGACGGGGGTGGAGAGCGCAGTAAGGGGCCGGGCAAGGCTGTGGAGCAGGTGCCCGAGGAGAGAGCCGCGCCACTGAGGCCACCAGCACAGTGCTGTGTGTCAGCAAAGTGACTCTCTCTCTCTCTCTCTCTCTCTCTCTCTCTCGCCGCAGGACAGTACCGAGAAGAGGGCGGACAGACCATGCATCCGCAAGTCAATGCTGGTTTCCTTTATGTGTGTGTGTTTCCCCCGCCCCACCCTTGCCTTGTCCACATTTCTGGTACCAACAATTGTACATAAAGCAATGATTTTATGGTAAGGGGGAGAAAAGCTTCTTAAAATTAAAGTCAAACTTCATTATTAGTCCTTATACAGAAAATGAAATCACTCCAAATTTGCAACTGACTCTCAATTCCAAAGCTCCTTGCCGTGGAGTCGACTGAGTCACACAGACTGCCCTGTGGGTCTCAGAGACTGCACACCTCTCACTGCCGGGGCGGGGGGGTGCGGTTACAGCACCCAATTCCAAATCAATCAGGGCTCCCACTGAGCCTACATTTAATGGTAACAACAACGAAGACAACAGGGTCTAAAAATGCAGGAGGTGCAGGTTGGGGGCTGCTCCCCCAGGTGGCCCCCAAGGGCCACTTCCCACCTTGCTTCTCAGCACCTGTGGGAAGTGTAACTCAACATCCTGTCCCTTAGAAGCCACCGACTTCAAGGGAAGCTGATCGCAGCCTCCTGCTCTGGTGGGGACAGTCCTTTCGCACTTGTCTGATGACAAGCTCTCCCTATTCTATAGCCCCCAGGTGACCCCCTGAGCTCCAGCTGGGGCCCAGCGGCCAGCCCCGTTAGAGACCCGGGCGCTTGCAGTAGCCTCGCTTACATTTCCAGTAGGTCCAGGTCAGGCGCCTCTGGCTCCATGCTGCAGAAGATCATCACTCCCACCAGCTCGTCTTTTTCTGCCTTCCTCTTCCCCGTCTTCCACTCCTGGAAGAAAGAGACTGCAGTGAGAAGGCCTCTCAGAGTCCCCTCTCAGCCTGGGCTCACTAGCCAGCCCAGGCAGCTGCACCCCAGCTTGTAGCCACACACACAGAGGGGCTCCCAGGGGCAGGACTTGGGGAGCTGAGCGAGCGGCTGCTTTTCTGGATGGTTTTCCTCACCATGTGACAGGCTTTTACAAATGCATGATGGGAAACAGCATTACAGTGGGGGCGGGGAGAAAGAAAGATGTCCCGCTCTAATACTACCAAGGAGGGCTGGTGTGTCATGGCTAAGCACTGGACTCCAAACCAACAGTGCTTTGGTGTGGACCCACCAGCTGCTCTGTACGAGGGAGACGGAGACATCGGCACCATAATGGGGGCAGCCTTGGCAACTCTGCGAGACAGCCCTCTAGGCCACCTACTGACCCCACAGCAGCGCTGCTGCCGTCTTTTAGGGACACACACAGAAGGGGCCGGGGGTGGGGCAGGAATTCAAAAAGCTTGTGGAAAAATGGAATGAAATGATCGTGGAGTTTTTTTTTTTTTTTTGGCATCACTGCTCTCCGGCGGTGGGAGTAGGAGGCCCAGCCCCACTGCTGGAATTGAACCTCCGTCCCAGTGGGTCGCAGTCCCGCACACAACCACTACGCCACTGCGACTCAGCCCGATCATGGAGTTCTTAAGGAGCTCTCTAAAGCCCCTGGTGTGTGTGTGTGTGTGTGTGTGTGTGTGTGTGTGTGTGTACACTTACCATCGAGACCAGAGACCAGAGAGAGAAGACCCCAGGACCTTCCCAACCCATGCTTCCTCTCCCTCCCCAGAAGGGAAGTCATTCTTCTCCCACTAGGAGCCCACAGGAACCCCTTATGGCCTTCCTGCCAACTCTAGCCAGCTACCTGTGCAGGCGGCAGGTGTTCTGGCATTTCACACATGGAGCGAGCTGTACTGTATGCATTCTTTAATGCTGCCGTGAGGGTCCAATCTCAGAGCTCGGTCCAGATCGTGAGGGGCTACAGTTCTTCCCTTTCAATGCTCCACAGCCTCCTGACTCACTCATTCATTGATCCATCCATCATCCATCATCCATCCATCTACCCTTCCACCTCCCTCAGTCCACTACAGATGGGAAGCCCAGCTCCGCGCCAACCCGAGAACAAAGCTGCGGTGGCTGCCTCAGGGCGCACACATGCCGTGGGAGAACTGGGTCTGGAGTGGTTCCCCACGCTCCCACCAGCAGGGGGCAAGCTGGCACCTGTTCCAAAGGTGACTGACACCTGGCACCCTCAGCTCACCCTGCGGTGAGCACGTGGCTTTGTGTGCATTTCTTGGGTTGCGATGGAGACCAATTCCTCTTTTCTAGCTGGGTGGCCCTATGGGTTGTGACTCCCGCTGTACTCTCCAGGGTATTTTCTACCACAACTACCATGTCCAATGAAAGGAGAGGGAGTACGAGAAAGTCCCGTTACAAAACAAAAAGACGGAAAACAGCAGAAGAAAAGCTTTGCTCTCCCTAAGCAGATGATGGCGCAATGTCGGGCCGCTATCTTCTCTTCGTTTTATGAGAGACGAGGTGGCCACGAGGGTGACAGAGAGGCCAGCAGCCACGCTGGGCTCCCAATGCAGATGGCAGCTACTCCACTCTGCTCACTTGGGGACCCACTCTAGTTTTCAGAGCTTGTATGACGACAAAAGCAACACAAACAAGCATGTTTCGGGGAGCCTTCGGGGCAGGCAGTTGCCCCGTGTGCCCCAATTCACACGCCACGACTGACATCCCGGGGGGACTAGGCTCTGTCTCCTCACTGTCTTTGGAGGAAACAAGAGGGCAGGTCCCTGGACCCGGATCCACCCCTACCCCCACCCCCACCCTTGTCCCTCGTCCCACCTTCTCGTCCCGGAAGTTGAGGAACTGCTGGAAGACCTCGCTCTCCGAGATGACGGGGTGCCTGCACATCCTCGTCATCCAGGCCTGCAGCCTCTCCATGCGCATTTTGATGAACTCCTCTTCAAAGCGGCCTGCAGGAGACGGACACACCAGGGGTGACGGGCCACGCCCCCACCACACACGCCCCCACTCCAACCAGACGCCCTGTTGGGCCACGTGACTCACCAGCGCTAGCAGGGACCATGAGGTGGTGACTGGTCACTAACATCAACACGGGGGCCACACCGATGCTCACAGGCGCCGGAGGACAAAGGAACATCTTTTTTTTTTTTTTAATTCCTAGGTCAGCAAGAATCACCTGGCCCATGGGCTGAACCCCAGTGATGTAGTGGTTGTGCGCGGGACTGCGGCCCACTGGGATGGAGGTTCAATTCCAGCAGCAGCTCCACAGGAACAAAGGCTGGGCCTCCTACTCCCACCACCAGAGGGCAATGATGCCCCCCAAAACAAACAAACAAACAAACAAAAAAAGAATCACCTGGCCTTCCAGGGGCCACACCCGGCCCACAGAGGGATGCGGTTTCCTTACACGCAGACCACGGCCCAGTCGGGGCTACGCTGAGGCCCAGCTGAACAGGGCGAGCAAAGGGGCTGCAGCTACCAGGGGACCCCACCTTGTCCGGCAGTGCCCTGTGCACCACACGTTACAAACTTGCTGACTTGAATTGGGAGCTCATGGAAAGTGATTTGTGATTAGACGGTTGCCCTCCTCTGTGGGCTTTTTTTTTTTTTTTTTAATTACTTAAGAGTGAAAACTTGATGCTCACAAAAACAAAAACAAAACAAAAAGCGTGAAAACTGAAAACAGCTGTATTCTGTTGTTGTTTTTGAGGCACCCCAAAGGTGCTGCCCCAACATTTGAGAGCAACTACCAGAAAGCCTGGACAGTGATGTTCCTTCAGCTTGGCCCCACCACACCGAGTCATCACTGAGCGCACCAACAGAGCGAAGAAACAAAATCCACCACCGCTGTCCTGGCACCCCCCCACTCTCTCCTCCCCCCACAGCAACACCAGTCAGCAGCCACTGACCACACTTCCTGTCTGCTTCAACCAGCTAGGAGGGAAAGGCGGGGCGGCCCCAGATGTGGGACTTGGCATACAGGCTCGGGGCAGCAGCCACTATGAAAATGTTCACAACCTTAAAGGGCAGTCTATTTCAAAAATTAAAGGTTTAACAAGAAAGCAAAACAAAGACACTCTTAAGGAGACATAAATTATGAAACAAAAGCCAAGTGGAAATTGAGGAGTTGGGAAACCTAGCCCCTGAAGTGAAAGTATTCCCTGTGTGGTTCAGCAGATTCAAGCCGGAGGAAGCTGGGAGCACTATGCATAGACGTCCTCTATCTGAGGACAGAGGAAGGACTTGAAGTGAGCAAACGTGCAGTCCCGACCCATGTGGCAAGCCCACCAACCTACGTGTGCCAGGACCTTTCAAGGTCACCTATCAATGTGTCTGGGGAGTGTTCCGGCCACAGGGCTCCTTAGAGGCTCCCTCTTATGTCTGTTGGAGACGCTGGCAGGAGAGACCAGTCCCTGGAAGAGGACAGAGTGCTTGGAAAGGGCAAGGGGAGAAGAAGAGAAAGGCCTTCAAGGAGATGGCCCAACGCGATGCCTGCAATGACGGCCCCGGGCACAGGACCACAGTGAGGGCAGTGAGGGACCCTGAGGGACCCTGCTGAGCAGAGTCGCAACAGGTCAGAAAGGACTCCACAAGCACCCTGCCACAGGGCTCCCCAAGCCCCCACTGTGGGCAAGGAGA
>PVJH01037624.1:0-17804 GCA_004026705.1 Nesogale talazaci | reverse complement strand
GGTTTCCAAGAGGTATTTTATTTTCATTTTTTATTGTGAATTAGGTGAGGGTTTATGTATCAAATCACCGCTTTCGCCTTCAACAATTTACACAACTGATGCAGTGTCCAAGACTGTAAATCCTTACTGGCTTGGACAAACTCAGATTTCTCCAGAGGAGCCAGACACGTCCGATTTCCCTGAAGTCAACTGCAGGGATTCTGCTGAGGAACTCTGAGCCGTCCACTGACCTTCTTGGCCAGCAGTCTCTCCGGCAGACCTCCGCCAGGGCGGACCCCTGCACTCTCTGCAGCGGTGGTACTCACCCTGGGCTCACTCACAGCCGGAGGGGACTCGGCCGCAAAGAGCCCTGGGCACCTGACCTGTTTGGGCCCCACCCCACTTCTCAGTCGGAATGAGATGAGCACGCTATTCAGGACAGTGCCCTGACCACCGGCCAGTGGCGCTGTCAGTGACTGGCTGCTGTGGGGGATCTTGGCCAGGCTAGGCCCAAACAGTCCAGTGCTTGACTGCTAACCCAGAGGTTCAAACCCAGCAGCCGCTCCTTGGGAGACACACTTCTGCAAAGATGACGCCTGGGAGCCCCGGGGAGCAGTTCTGCCCTGTCCTCTAGGGGGAGCTAGGGGTGGGAACTGACTCGAAGGCAATAGCTTTGGCTCGGTCTGGTGGGCCTAATGTAGCTGGGCCTCCGGGGACTCTGGGGACAAGGCCAACGTGATCAGTTGAAAAGCCCCTCTCAGATAGAAGCTAGGCGGCCCCTCAGGGCAATTGGCGTCAGAGCAGCAGCATCGACGTTTCCCCCTGCTCTCTCTCTGACCACTACGGGGATCTCCAAAGCAGAAATGCCTACAGCTCTTCGGCAAAACTGAAATTGCAGCGTGATCCAGCACCCGTCCTCAGCTCGACTGAGCAGCTGGGCGAGGGGGGCGGTGGCAGTGCTGGGAAACGGACAGGTCCCAGCGGAGCCGTGTGTTTGCTGGGTAGCTGACTGCCACGCTCCCTCAGCTCCAAAGCCTCAAAACCCCAAGAGCACTAGGGGCCCATGGATGGCTTTCAAATGGCCATTCTAGGTCTTCATTGGGTCTTTTAACTCCCAATGATTGGGTGGGATTATTTAAATATGATGCTCATGGCTCACCAAGGGTGATTAGACAGCTTACCAATAACCCAAATAAAGCGCAGATGTCTTTGTGAGCAGGGGGTATTCAAGAAAGGGGTACACAACCCTAATAAGGAGGTTGGTCATTTTGCCATCCTGATAGGCTTACTGTGAGGCAGAACTTTACAACCATCAAGAAGAGATGGGAGGGGGGCACATCCTTTAGGCCTAGGGTCCCTCTGCTGAGAACCTCCTAGACTCTGGAAGATGACATCGATCGTACCACTGGAGGAGTGGCAAACACACACAGCCAAGAATCAACATCAGCAGAATCAGGAGGCAAAGCAGTAGGTTTCCAGGCCTGTGGAATGAGCGTGCTTAAGAAACTTACTAGCTGGTGAGTGCCGCTGGGTGCTTATGAAAGGCCCTGAAGAGCATGGTAGCACTTGTCCTGAGCAGGGCAGATGCGCGGCTGGCCTATTTCAAGAGGCCCACGGGGCAGAGTTGTGCTCATGGGGCGGAGTTGTGCCTTGGGGCACAGCTGAGAAGGGGCTGTCCTGACTAGAGAATTGTATCTTGGTCATTCATTCCTGATCTGGACTTTAACACAGTACTTCTTTAGCAAGCCCCATAAACGTGAGCATTGTCTGAGTGGTTGTGGTAGTTACATCATCTCCTGTCAACTTGAGCGCAAGGATAGAGTCTAGCTCATCAATCAAGTCATAGCCAATGAGGCTTCTGAGAGTGCATGGTGTTTTCCTGAGGATTCTGGGAACTCCTGTCTTCCTTCCAGGAGGCAGGACACACACTGTCCCTGCAAGACATTCTTTTTTTTTGGGGGGGGGGGCGCATCACTGCCTCTGGTGGCCGTGGGCGCTACCCAGTGCTGCTCCTAGAGCCGCTGCTGGATTTGAACCGCCAAGCCCGCAGTCCCGCACTGAACCACTTACGCCACCGGGGCTCAGCCCCCCGCAAGACATTCTTGTTGACAAGTCACATCAAGACACACTGATGGAGCCAGAGCCCTGGAGCTGGAAGAGCCACGTGGAAACCCACACCAGCACTGCGAAGCTTCCACCACCACTAGATCCACAAGACTTTCCACCCACTGGCCTATAATCTTCCTGCTTTCGGCATCATTGCAGGTGTTACATGAGTCTGAAGAGGAATTTATAGACTTGTATTGGACATATGGGCTAATACTGGACTTATGGACTTGATTTGGACTGGGTTGGGATATTTTCTTAATATATAATTACTGGTACTCTTTACATAAAGTTCTTTGTTATGCAAATATGATGTCTCTGGATTTGTTTCTCTTGTCAATCCAGGTTAACACAATGGCCATTTGGGGGGGAGGAGGGGATGTCACAGAATGCAGCGAGAGGTAGAGACTGGCCTGGAACGGACAGCTGATTAAGGAGTTAGTAAAGGGTGGGGGTGGGTAGAGGTATGCCTGACCTCGGCCTCACATAACTCAGTCTTGAGCTGCAGAAGCTGACAACGATTCTCTCTTCTCCTCCGTGCCATTTCCACAAATACCAAATCAGAACAGATTACCCTTGATAGCACAACCATACAGCCAATGAGGGGAACATGTAAAACATGATGAAAAGATGTCTGATTACACAAGGGGGTTTCAGAAAGTCCAAGGAAAAATGGAATTTTCATTAGCCATAGGTGCAAATTAAAGCAATGAGCTAGAGGGCTGACAGATGTAAACTTGGGTAAAGACGACAGTGGGAGACCATCAGAGGCAGAAGGGAAATCAGGGCAGGGGATAGACTCCAGGGGTGAGGGCTGGGAGCGTGTAATGAGTGGTTTATACTGTTCAGTTCAGACCCCATAGTCTAAAATATAAACCACCATTCCCACCCAACCAGCAGATCACCCAAACCTCGAGGGTTCAAAGCCACTCACAGGTGCCTTGGAAGAAAGACGTGGTGATCTACTTCTGAAAAATATTGTTTCGTTGGCATATACATGGGGTCGCCATGAGTCACAGTCAACTGAACGGCAACTGGCTTTCCAATGTCTCCATAAATGAGCAGTTTGACCTTCTGCTTCCCCTCCCCCAGTTCCGGTACCATAAACAGGCCTCCGCTTTGCAGAGAGGAGGAGCTAGGATAAGACAAATGACTATTTGGTGCCTCGGGATCAAAGTCGTGGCCTGGCTGCTGCTGTCTGTCCCTTTGCCAGCCAGATGGCACCAGTCAGAACGAGGCAGGGAGGCAGGTGAGTTGCTGGAGAAGGGGGAGTGCCCTGGAGAAGCCGGGAGGCCAGAGCTCCCTTCTGGATGAGGTCCAAACTGCTGACAGGAAAGCTAGCTGGTCGTACTGGTTCCCTTCTTCCGTGGTCCGAGGAGCAGCGGGCAGAGAGAAGGAGGGAAACCACAGGAAGGAGAGGAGGGCAGAGAGGGGCCCTGTTCTGTACCTCCATGGGTTTGACCTGGCAACAGTGGAGACTCCTCTCCATACCGGAAAAGTTCACTGCCCTTGAGTGATTCTGACTCTGGTGACACTGTGAGACAGAGAAGAGACGCTCCTGTGGGTTTCTGAGACCGTCCTTCTGTACAGGAAGGGAAATCCTTGTCTTTCCCTCTTGGAGCAGCTGGTGGTTTTGAACTGCTGACCTTGCAGCTGGGAGCCCAACGTGCATCCACCACGACACTAGAAAACGTGCCCAATAAACCAAGTGAGAAAGTCAGTGTCAAATGGGGTAGGGGCGGGACATGCAGGGACAAATGAGCAGCCCCACTGCCACCGAGTCAATGTCCACTCAGCCACCTGACGCAGATTTCAGAAACTGTCCGTCTTTGCGGGAGAAGCTGGCCGCACCGATCTCTTGTGGAGCTCTTGGCGCGCTTGCACACCTCCCCCCCTTGCAGCTAACAGCCCGATGCTGAACCTGAAGCATCTCTAAGGCTCCTGACAGGGAAAGCAACTCAGGCTTCACAGAGGGGAGTGAGTCAGGAGCCTTAAGTCAGACTCAAAGGACCAGCCTTCTAGAATCCCACTTACATGCATGCAAGTGTCCATCTCTTCCCAGGTGCACCAGACATTTCTGACAGTCACACATACGCTTTCCCCACCTGTGCCACATGCCTCGCAACACACAAACACGTCGCTCACTTTCATGTCCATTTCTACTTGAGGTAGGTACTGATTTTATGTCACTCAACATTTCAGCCAAACGTATTTCAGGCAGCTCAAAAGGGAAGCACAGAATTGAACTGTTGACGTTTGCTGACAAAACATCGCTGTCACTCATGCCTGGAGCGGGAGAAACCACACGGAAAGCAAAGAGCAAGCCCACATGGAGCACCGCAGGGAGCCGATGAGGAATTACACTCCAGGCCGGGTACTAAGTGAACGCAATTGGGATCACGAGTAGTCTCTTCAGACTACTTGTAATCACGTAAGCAAGAAATGAAAGAAAATGAACAGAACGAAAACATTTCCCTGAAGATGAGAGAAAAGAGAAGGCAGGTGAATGAGGCTGAAATTCATTTCAGAAGTGCCACATGACAGGCGAGGCACACGTGTGAGCTTGCCATCATTGTGTTATTTGATGTCACTGTGGAGAGTGATCCAGATGGGTGGGGTTACTTGTGAGACAGCGTGGTCCTGCTCGTTAGGGGTGGGTCAGGGGTGAGGAGGGGTCCTGTATTGCTGAAAGGCACTGAGCTTCTGTTAAGGGGGTTAGGGACATTTGGAAATGAATGGTGCTGACTGTGTGACTGTAATTGAGGTCACTAATTCAACATCCCCAAATAGTCAAAATGGTAATTTTTAAAAATCATTCTATTGAGTGCTCATACAACTCTTATCACAATCCATACACACATTCATTGCATGCCAATCACATTTGCTGCCATCATTCTCAAAGCATTTGCTTTCTACTTAAGCCCTTGGTATCAGCTCATTTTACCCTTCCCTCCCCGCTTCCCTTCCCTCACGAACCCCTGAGAATTTATAAGCTATTATCACTCTGTCATATCGTACACTGTCTGATGTCTCCCTTCACCCAGTTCCCCATTGTCCAGACCCCAGGGAGGACGTTATATTTAGAATCTTATAATCAGATCCCCCTCTCTACCCCATCTTCCCTCCACCCTCCCAGTATGGCCCTCTCACCACTGGTCCTGAAGAGTTCATCTGTTCTGGATTCCCTGTGTTTCCAGTTCCTATCTATTCTCTGGTCTAGCCGGATTTGTAAGGTAGAATTGGGATCATGATGGGATGGGGTGGGGAGGAAGCATTAAAGAACTTGAGGAAAGTTGCATGTTTCCTCGATGCGAGACACTGCACTCTTGACTGGCTCGTCTCCTCCCTGTGACCTTTCTGTAAGGGGATGTCCCTTTACCTACAGAAGGGCTTTGGATCCCCAATTTGTACCCCCCTCATTTACAATAATGTAATTTTTAGTTCTTTGATGCCTGAGACCTGATCCCTTTGACAAAAATGGCAAATATTTTATACTATATTTCACCACAACTAAAAAATGCCAAGTATAAGCCTTGATAAGCCCAAGTCAGGCCATCATTCATAGAAACTAGTTACAAAAGACATTTTGGGGAAAATGGGATAAACTTTTATATGGACACTATGTATCACTTTATAAAATTAATATGATTTTCATATAAAAGGACAATGACTATGGGTGACAATCTCTTTCGGGAAATGAACGGCTATGACATCAGTAATATTTTCCTGCATCATCTGGAGAAGAGGGTCAGGCACAAAAAGCAAGTCTGACAAAAGTTGGCAAATGCCAGTTGGGATCTGGGTGTGTTTTCTCCAATGTTTTCTATAAACATCTAAAAAAAAGGATAGTTGAACGGCTGCTGTGGTTGTCACCCACAGGCAAACTAGGAACAGAAAAAGAAAAATGGAAGACCTTAAGAGAAAATTCACAACTGAGGCTAATAGTTACCCTCAGGGGTGCACACTCACTGGGATCAAAGAAACACAAAGCCAAACACTGGACATGTCATTTTCTCCCTCAGGGACAGGCAAACATTGTTTTTTGGTTTTGTTTTTAGGACACAGCCATCTTGGAAACTAGTCAGGCAGCTTCTTTTACATGCAAACGTACATGCAGCATACAAACGGGCAATTTCACTACTGGGCACCCACTGACCGAGAGAAATGCAAACATGAGCCAGGCTGGTGCAGGGTGAGCCAGCGTCTGCTCACCCGGGAACTGAAAACCAGGACACTGAAGACAAACCAAATTCTTCCAACAGACGAATGGATGGTACTTTTAATGGCATGTGTTTTCTGGATACATGCAATAACCCAGATGCACATTTTACAACATTCTGCTATTTTACACAGCTAGAAATACATAGGCTAAAAACGGAAGAGTGCCAAGCAAAAACAACCACACAGTAAAAGCACAGGAGGTGTGAGAGCATTCAGAGGAAAGGCCAATCGTAACCCGAGTGAAGAGAAGCCTAGGAAAACCTGCTGGGCACCTTCTGGGTGACAAAGACATTCTCCAGACTGGCGGTGGTGGCCACCCGTACCAAGTTTGTCTATTGAACTACCAACTTCCCTCATAAAACGGTGACTCTTGCTGGTCACAGATGGTAAGCTCACCAAAACAGCTGTAAAACTTGAAAGGACAGTAATGAAGCCTGGTGTCAGAGAGGAGCGGTAGACTCCCGACTGGGAGTCTCACTTGGCGCATGTGTTATTATTGGCATAGAACTCATTTATCTACCCGTTGACAGTGTCCTACTCAGTGGCACAGCTGTACAGTTGGGTGACCAGCACCATACTCCACCTGAGTGCAGCCTTTTCACAGCCGCTCAGCAAGGCTTCTCCACCCTGCCATGAGCGGTCATCTACTTCCTGCCGCTATGCGCCAGTCTGTCCTGGACCTAACACATTGACTGGAATCAGCTCATGCTTGTGTTTTCTTCTGTCTGGCTTCAACTTGGCACAATGCTTTTAGGTTCCTCCATGTTATGACAGGGCTTCATTCCTTTGTGTTGCCAAAGAGTTTTCTACTGTACAGATTAGTCAGATTGCTATCCCCTTCATCAATGCACAGGCGGAGAGCTGTTTCCTCTGCCGTCCATTATGCATGCCGTTGTTATGGACACTTGTGTACACGTTTTTGTGGGGACCTGTTTCTTTCTTTGTGTGTGTGTGTGTGTGTGTGTGTGTTTTGTGGGCATCACTGCCTGTGGGGTCGTGGGCGCTACCCTGCCGTTGCTGGATTTGAACCACCAAGCCCGCAGGCTGCAGTTTCGCATTCAACCACTTACGCCACCGGGGCTCAGCCCGGGGACCTGTTTCAATTCTCTTCAGGATGTATTCCTAGGAGTGGAAATGACTGGGTTGTATTGTGACCATATGCTAAACTTTGAGAAGGTGTAAGATTGTTTCCATTTTTATATCCTCCCCAGCTGTACCTGAGGGTTCTATAATTTCTCCACATCCTAGTACTTTTTTTTCCTCTCCTCCGCCCACCCGCATCACTGCCCTGGTGGGAGTAGGGAGCCCAGCCTTGCTCCTGGAGAGCTGCTGCTGGAGTTGAAGCGTCAACCCTGTGGGCTGCAGTCCCGCACACAACCACTGAGCCACCGGGGCTCAGCCCTCCTAGTACTCTTATCTGACTTTTTAATGATAGTCATCTGTGATGCAGTGAATTACTTAACATAGCCCTTCTAGCCATAGTCTGCAACTTCCACACAATGACTAGGAGGAACTGTGACAATAAGAGAATTGTGACCCACCAAAGAGATTGAGCAGTTGCTGTAAAGCAAACATGGTATCCAGAACCTGTGGTGAGTAAGTTTATGTACCAACTTGGCTAGTCCATGACTTTCAGTTATGGGGTGAGCATGGGTATGTAATGATGTAATCACCGTTGTCTGATGTAATTATCCTCCATCTGGGGTCTGTCTGTGTCTGTGTCTTGGCTACGGTCCCACTGGGAGTGAACTACTCTGTTCAATGATGAAGGTTTTGAGGAGGATGTATTTTGAGCTATTACTCCCTTACCAAGAGAGTGTGACTCAATTCATCACCTGACCCGACTCTTTCTTTTACCACTCTTATTCCCCACATACCCTAGTTCCTCCTTGTTCAAAAACGGTGAGCATCCTTGAGAATATGGTCTACATCATTCATGCATGCATTCATGAAAACACACTGTAGCAAAGTTCTCTCTCTTGCTCTGGATTCTGTATCCAGCTTATCATCTGACCTCCAGTTTCTGAGCCCTGAGCCTGTGACCAGAGTAGCTTATTTGGGTTCATAAGTTCCTGCAACCACATGAATCAGGTGAAGCCGCCAGTCTGATAACTGACTCACAGATTTGGAATTTGCCAGCCTCCACCACCATGTGCGTTTTCAAGTTCTGTGAGATACTGCTGTGAGTTACAGAACGCAAAGATGGGAGGGTGAGTGGTTGATGTTAGAAATAACGGAGGGGGCTGAGCCCCGGTGGTGTCGTGGTTGTGCGCGGGACTGCGGCCCACTGGGATGGAGGTTCAATTCCGGCTCCCAGGAGCAAAGGCTGGGCCTCCTACTCCCACCACCTGAGGGCAGTGATGCCTTAAAAAAAAAAAAAGAAAAGAAAAGAAAAAAAGAAATAATGGAGGGCTGAGCCCTGGTAGCGTAGTGGTTGTGCGCGGGACTGCAGCCCACTGGGATGGAGGTGCGATTCCAGCTCCATGGAGCAAAGGCTGGGCCTCCTACTCCCACCACCAGAGGGCAGTGATGCCTCCCCCAAAAAAATTATTCAATCACCATCCTAAGTGGCTAATCTCTCAGCCATTAACTAAGAAACTGGCCGTTCAATTCTTCTCACCAGCACCCAAGAAGAAAGATAGAACAATCTACTTCCGAGAAGCCACCACCACCGTTTTTTTAAGGGCAGATGTCAATAAAGCAGCAGCTCCCGGTGATGTTCAAATGCATTCCCCTGGTGACTAATAATGTGGAGCAACTCGTCATGTGCTTTTTTGTCATTTGTGCGGCTTCTTGGGAAAAACCACTCAAATCATTTGCCCATTTTTCCCATTTTTTTTTTAACTCACAAGAATGTGAGATGTCGGGCTGAGTCCCGGTGGCGTAGTGGTTGTGCGCGGGACTGCGGCTCACTGGGACGGAGGTTCAATTCCAGCAGTGGGGCTGGGCCTCCTACTCCCACCACCGGAGAGCAGTGATGCCCAAAAAACTAAAAAAAAAAAAAAAAAAAAAGAATGTGAGATGTCACTTAGCTCTCCTGAAGCCCCAAAATCAGTTCAAACTAGTTAGTAAAGGCCTATGCACTGTGCTCACAGGAGGCCTCTAAGCCCTCACTGAGTCTAATTACGCTTACTTACACTCAATTTAACAAGTGATACAAGCCCACAGGAAGTGGGCCACGCTCGATGAAAAAGGAGCGTAAGTGGCAGGCTCAGAGCAGCGCGCCCGCAGCCAAGCCTGGAGGAGCCGACGACCGCAGACGGTCTGAGGGCCCGACCCCCAGGAGCGCCTGGGGCCTCTGTGCAGAGGAGACTCTCATGAGAGCCCTACAACAATGCAGCCCCTCGGGTTCAGAAGTAGGTCTCAAAAGAACCAAGCCTGATGATACTCACTATGCTCAAGAAAGCTGCAGATGAACCTAACAAGTCATGGGAATGCTGACATGGCAAGTGTTTTGTTGCATAGGTATTTACTGTAATACCTTTATCTATCGTTAATACGGTAAATATATATTTCATAAAATGTTTGCCAATTCAACATCTTACAAGTATAATTCATGATCATTTGTATGTGTGTGTGTGTGTGTTTGGGGGGGACACATGCATGCATCCATATGTGTCTAAAGCAGCAAAGACGACGACCTATTTAAGAATTGGGAAAAGGGGCTGAGCCCCGGTGGCGTAGTGGTTGTGCGCGGGACTGCGGCCCACTGGGACGGAGGTTCAATTCCAGCAGTGGGGCTGGGCCTCCTACTCCCACCACCGGAGAGCAATGATGCCCCCCACCCAAAAAAAAAAAAATTGGGAAAAGGCACGTTACAGTCCCGGGTTTCAGAAGTTACTATACAATTACAGTACGATTAAACAGCCTGATCTTCGTTCAGTGAGAGACACGCAGACCAATGGAAGCCGACTGAGAACCCAGAAGTAAATCCACCCTTCTATGGGTGGCTGATTTTCAACAAAGGGTCAACAGCCGTCCGATGAGGAAGAAATATACCACACTATTCATTTGCAGAAAAACGAAGCAGTCATGCCTACCACCACTCTCAAAAAGAGATACAAAAAGTATCAAAGACCAAAATGTTACTATCCGAGCTCAAAAGGTCTTGTGAGAGAGTAATACAGGAACAAACGCAGGGGACCTACCTAATTTGTTTTTTCAGTAACAGATTACCAAACACAACTATAAAATGTATGAGCAACAGAAAGCAAGTTTGAGAGCTGGCGCCACCAAAGAAAATTAATTATTTCTGCTCATCAAAAACTACCATCTGCACCGCTTCTAGCCGCATGCATCCTGGACCGATGCTGCGATGCGCACGTGCCCCGTGTACGACAAGGAGGTGCACTTGACTGAGTGGGTGATGTCCTGGGGAAGGACGGGCACCGGCCCTGCTCTGTGAGCAATGGGGGAAGCCACTCACCTCCGAGCGCCACACAGCACACGAGGGCGAGCCTTCCTGCAACCACCTGGCTGTGCAGTCCACTTGCTGAGAGCTCCACTTGCACGTAAACCCACACCCACCCTCGGCTGGGCGGTCACCCCGCTATGCTGCTGCCCCTCCAGGCAGATGCTCAGTCTTGTTCCCCAGCACCTGCAACCCCCCTGTCGTCCCAAACACCCTCAATAAACTAAACACTCACAGAACAAAAAAAACTATCAGGAGTTAAACAAGAGCCTACCGATGGGGAAAACATCTTTGGAAATGATGTCTCTCTAAATGTATAGAAAAACTTCAAAAACAGAAAAGACAGCCCAATTTATGAGTGGGCACAAAGGGTCTGACCAAAGAGTTCGGTCAAGTGGCAAGAAAAGATGCCTGTGACCAGGAGCCACAAGAGAAGCATGTTAAAACTGCAAGGAGATAGCATCTCACCTTGCAAAAATGGCCCAGATCCAGAAACCGAAAATATATGCTGGCAAGGTTACAGGGAGATTGGATCTCTGCTCCATCGCTGGTGTGACTGTAAACTGGTTCAACCACTCTAGGAAACAGTATAGCACCTCCTCAAAAAGCCAGAAATAGAAAAGCCCTGTGATCCAGCAAACCGGTTCCTAGGTGGGGACCCGAGAGAACACGACCTATTGGCACAGGCAGATAGAGACACACTTCGGTTTCTTGCAGCACGAGTCACAATGGCAAAAAAAAGATGGGAACAGCCTCAGGGTGCATTAACAAATGAACGACTTCACAAACGGTGCTACATATAAACAATGGACTGCAGAATACTATGCAGCCATGAAGAATAATACGCTATCACAGGAATGGAACTGGAGGTCATTATGCTGTGGGAAATAGCCCGAACACAAAATGACAAATGCTGATTGATCTCACAAAGATAACAAGTCAAGAATAGGGGTGCGTACAGAAAGCCCCATTCGGCTGAGCCCTGGTGGCATAGTGGTTGTGTGTGGGATTGCGGCCCACAGGGTTGACAGTTCAAATCCAGCAGCAGCTCTCCAGGAGCAAGGCCGGGCTTCCTACTCCCACCAGGACAGTGATGCCACACACACACACACAAGAAAGCCCCATTCTTTGGTGGGTAGGAGCTGCGCTGGGAAGGAGAGGGATGGGAAACACTTCCTATGTAGTTGACAATTGCTTGTTCCCACAATAGGTAAGGCAGCACCCAATGGGGAGAGGCCGCACAACTAGAGCAAAGTAAAAGGTGGCAGTAAGACATACCCCAAAGTAAGGAGTTATAAAATAAAATTTAAAAAAGACATACACCAAAGTAAGGAATACTATCAGTAAAATTACAAGTTAGATAATTTTTCAACAACAGCAGCAATATATATTTGCTAAGATAGTCAAACCTCAGGTTCAACCAACTACGGATCAAAGAAATTCTGAGGGAAGAAACTCAGAATGCAATTCCACGGTCAAAGCACTCCCTCCTCCAAGGGTAAAGGGAAGCTGTACAGATCTACTTGTACAGTATTTACAGTGCACTGCATGATTTAAAACAGAGGTGACTTAAAACATGCAGGAGGATGTACGAAGGCTGTATGCAAACATTAATGCGGTTTAATGAGGGACTTGAGCATCGATGAACAGAGAGTCAACGGCTCAATCTGCAGAGGGTGGGTCCTGGAACCAATGAGCCGAGGATCCTGAGGAACGCCTGGTACATGTACAGGTAAGGACATACAGCATACAGGCACAGGTGTGCGGGTGCTTCTGGAGGAAAATGCAAGCACGTCATGATGAGTGCTGTATTCGTTCAGGTCTCCCCATATTTGAACTCTATGCCCCTCCACCTTCACCAAAAGCCCACGCTGGTATCTGTACTAGCACCACTGTCACTAAGCCAAAGAATGCGGAGGATTTTTTGCTCTGAGGGAAAAAGAAGAAAACGAAACGAGCCCTCAGCATTTGTTATGCAGGGAGCCATCCAGACCCAGTGCCCGCCCCCACCCCCGCTGCCTAGCTGAGAGAGTGGGGCCACTAAGTCCCTTCCTGCAGAGCTACACTGCACACACACCCACACACACCGTGTCTGTATTACCCCAGCACTCTTGTCTCTACTCACATTAGTGTTATTGTACATTTTTTGGCAGGTTGTTTTTGGGGTGTAGGAATATTCAAAAATAAAAGTCCTATTTAAATGCTAATTGCCCCTTCACTGTACCCCATTTCCTCTTATGGAAAGCTTCAGAGGAATACTCTGCTTCTGAGAGCAGCGAAACCTGTATTCATACACAACATAGTAACACGTGGGGTACTTTCTAGATACAAGCAAACATATCCTGTGGGTTGTGTTGCTACGTTTGAAGACTTGGCATAATACAACTCATCCTAGTTTGGTCAGTAGCATCTGGGAAGAGCAGCTATCCAGAATACAATTATTGGTCTCTATGGATCTAAAAAGAAGGAAGGAAAGCAACGATTCAGGTAAGAAACTAATCTCCAAGATTCATAGTCTACACAAATCATGGCCTCATTTACTCTGAGACCAGAAGAACTAGGTGGTACCTGACTACCATGACTGTCTGATCCAACCAGTCATATAATAGATGACCCTGGGGAGAATGGGAGAAAGATACAAAATTCAAATTTCTATAAATGGCCAGATTTACTGGCCTTGTAGAAATTAGTGTATATAACCCGGGGTTATCACGCCAAGGCAACCTTTACACTTGGACTCAAACTATTATCAGGAAAGTCACCTATCAAAGTAGGTAACATCACTGTCTACCCTACAAATGAAAAGGAAAGGGGGAAAGGGAAGTTAGATTAAGTGAAACAAAACAACCAGAGCAAAAATAAACAGAATGCTGACATACTATAAAAAATGTTGGGGCTGAGCCCCGGTGGTGCAGTGGTTGTGCGCAGGACTTGGGCCCACTGGAATGGAGGTTCAATTCCAGCTCCACAGGAGCAAAGGCTGGGCCTCCTCCCACCACCAGAGGGCAGTGATGCCCAAAAAACAACAACGAAAAAAAGTAACCTATGTTACTGAATAATACGAAAAAAACCCTAAAAACCAAACTCACTGCTATCAGGTCAATATCAATTCTTTTTTTTTTTTTCTGGCATCACTGCTCTCCGGTGGTGGGAGTAGGAGGCCCAGCCCCACTGCTGGAATTGAATCTCCGTCCCAGTGGGCCGCAGTCCTGCGCACAACCACTACGCCACCGGGGCTCAGCCCTTCTAAGATCGGGACTGTCCCGCTGAAAGCGGGATATCTGGTCACTTTAGTCTCAAGGGGGAGGGGGGCATCATTGCTCTCTGGTGGTGGGAGTAGGAGGCCCAGGCCCACTGCTGGAATTGAACCTCCAACCCAGTGGGCCGCAGTCCCGTGCACAACCACTACGCCACCGGGGCTCAGCCCTCAATACCAATTCTGAGTGATACTACTTAAGGTTTTTGAGGCTGTACATCTTTTTGAGAGCACAGAGCCTCATTTCTTTCCTAGGGAGCAACTGGTAGGTTTAAATAAATGACCTTATGATTAGCAGTGCATGCTTACCCCACAGCGCCACCAAGTCACCTTGAATAATACGCACAGAAGTTGTTAAATGAGCACCTAATTTGCTATGCATATTTTCTCTGAAATCACAATAAGAGATAAACATTCTATAAGGATTGCCATGTATTTGAGAAGATTTCTACTATCTATTTTTTTTAACTAATTTTTTTTAAAAAGAGAAGAAAAAAAATGATGAGGTAAAAAGGGAATTGGCTTCTCAGAAGGAGCTATTCCTTGAGGGAGAGGGGGATAAATAAGGTTATATTTACAAGCACTGATTTTACCAGCTGCCCAACTTGAACACCACAAAACTCCCAGGCCTGAGCTCACGGCTGTGGACACAGTGCCGGGCTGCCCTGTGCACCTTGGCTCTGAGGATGGACAGCGAGAGGCTGCAATGGTTTAGCACTCTACCTCCCAAACATCCCAGACTCGCTGCACACAGGCCATTCCAACACATGATGATCTGAGGGGGCCGAGCAGAACTGCCCTGTGGGTTTCTGAGACTACCTCTCTGGGAGCAGGGGATCTCCTGTTCTCCGCAGCGAGTGGTTTCTGCACTGCCCAACACATGACCCACTTCACCACCAGGGCTCGTCTCCGCCCCTTTGGGCAGCTCCACTTTTGAGAATATGACCACGCTACCTGGGCTGAGCGGCTTATGAACAAACCTTTCTACAGTCTGCGTTTTCTCCTTCTAAGGACTTCAAAGGCATCCTGGTGGGACAATAGGTTTAAGAATTGGGCAGCTACCCAAAGTTCAAACCCACCAGCTGCTCCACAGGACAGAGATGCGTCCATGTGTCCCCGTGAAGCCTGATGGCCTCAGAAACCCTAAGACAGTCCTTCTCTGTCCTCTAGGGTCACTCTAAGGAGAGTTTGACCCCACAGCAAGGGCTTAAGGTATTCAAATGTCAACTTGGAAGGACACTGCCTTTGGAGTGGGTGGATGTGGCAGCCCCCATCTTCTCCCTGTACACATCTTCCTGTGGAAGCACCCTTCAAGCCAAGTGGCGTCCTGAAGCCCTGGCTTTGGGCTGAGGAGTCCCCAAAGCCTTTTGAACCTGACTAATCTGACCACAGAGGTGAGAACACAACAAAGCCAGAAGCAAAAAAGACCCTTGTTGCTAATGATCCGAAGCTGGGCACAGTGTTGGCATGGCAGGGGCAAATGTCACGCCGAGAGGCAGCTGGCTGGGGCCACAGCAACAGCAGGCTCGAACTTGGCCAGATCACCTCCAAGAGTCACCGGAATGCCCGCTGGCCTAGCAGTTGCCCCACCGTCCGCCCCCTGCGCAGCCAGCTGGGCCTCCAAGGCCACTGCGGAGCAGCCTGTCTCAACAGCCCCCTAGTGATCCAACCCAACCCAGCTGGCATCTTGTTCTCACAATGACAGCTTTGTCCGGAGACAGCTACAGCCCCAAGCGAGTTTGACCAGAGCACTGCCCTCTGTGTATCGACCTTCCAGGCCCTGGGACCGGGAAATCCCACAGAAATTGGGGGAGTCCCGAATACAAGTTACCATCAGCCGACCCACAATGAGGCAGAAAACCAGCCATCTGCCCTCTGTGACAGCCCTCCATGATGACATAGTGGTCCCAACTGTGTGGGGGGATGTTCTACCCAGAGGTTCAAAGCACCCAGCACTTCCGCAATCTCACTGACAGACTGACGAAGGTCACAGACCCTAGGACTGATAAGGCTTCCATTTTCTACAGTTCCTGGCGGGGGTGGGGGGCAGAGGAGTGGGGTGGTCTTTAGAAGACAGCCTGAAATCCTCCCTGAAGTGAGGACTAGGCAAGAGGACACAAATGACAATGCTGCTGGAGCCCATCCCCACCGTCCTCTCCACCTTCAGCCCCACACAGACACCCGCACTGGCCGGGAAGCCCGCCAGCACGGGAGAACCCTGACGAGCAAATAAAATTTTGGCTCAAAGCATTTGGCTGCAGACAGGACAGGCCAACAGCAGTCCTGGGTCCCAGATCTCCCAGGAGGCTGGTAGAGAAGCACCTGCAGGAGGAGGGCAGGCCACCTGCCTGCTGGCCCCAACCGAGTCCAAGGGCAGCACCAAGGACTCGCTGAGCTGATAACAGACGTCTTTGGGTCTGATAAACACAAGCTTTCTGCCAAGGTTTCTCACAGTGGGGTGGACTGTGGGGGCAGGGGCTGCAGTCCCAGGGAACAACTAAATGGAAGGACTGAAGGTGAGGGCACAGCCATAAGGAAACTGCCTCAAGAGCTAAGAGTCAGGACTGGACTGTGCTGTCACGGACATGCAGCCTGGTGTTCGGAGCAGGAAGGAGGTGGGTGAAATGGCCCAGGCGTCGGGGGCAGGCAGCCTGATCCACACGGGGCCTGGGGAGTCCCATCAGAACCTCTCAGGAAGCTCTGTGGTGCTCCCTCTGCCTCACCAAGGGCACCGGCACCTGCCACCAGCCCCACAGCATAGCCAATGCTTCAGAGTCCGGCTGCCAGGCGGTCAGAAGAACGTGCGCATGAAGTTCCAGCTGAGTCCGGGTGCTCCTTGGCACCTGGCCTGGTCCGACTGGCCTGCCACTGACAGGGGGTGCAGAAGACCATCCAGTAGGTGCCCAGGCCCTCAGACAGGCCGTGAGGTTCCCGGCAGCTTTGGAACCAGCACTCGAACCCAGAACAAAGGGCTCTTTTCCACGGTGTACCTGCCACCCATCCTTCTGCCATCCGACCTTATCGGTGTGGGTGGGAGGGCAGCCACACAGGAGGTGGTGCCAAATGCTGCAACGTGAATTTCTGCCTTCTTCCCAAAGTCCTGAGAGGTTATCAGGGTAAAGAATTTTCCTGTCAGGAAGACTGAGGAAGAAGAGGCACATTTTCAGGGAGATCAGCCAACTGCGGCGATGAAAACAGGTGAATGGGGCGAGGGCTCCGCAATCCCTTCAAAGGTCACAGAGAAATGCCAAGGAAGTGAACCGTCTCAGGAGTCAACAGAGAGATTAAATCGCTGCCCACCTGCGTGATGAGACGCGCTCTAGCCCTTAACACCGATTGCAGAGGAATGTTTGGGTGCGTGGCAAGATGCACAACTACTAAATGGGGGCTGAGGGGGTTATGGTCACTGTGCCAAAAAAAAGTCTGGAAGAACAAACACAAATGGATCAACGTGCTCATCTCTGCGTGAGGGGATTTTGGTTCCTTCGTTTTATTTACATTTTCTAATTTTCCTAGGATGATGTACAAATAATTCCATCTCAGAAGAAAAGGCTACTTTTCACTGTGCGGTGGAGGGATGGGGGGAGGAAAGAAAAGAAATATTATGGGACACAGAGGCTTCATGATAAATAATACACATGGGAAGGTCTGGGAATTGAGGTCAAATTCCAAAACGGCTCTACACATAGAAGAATCCGTTCCACATTCCCGGGGAACATGCCTGAGCACATCTGATCAACACAGATGCCACTTTCACCGGGCCGAGAAGCAGAAGTTACGGCAGCTAAGCGCCCTCAAACAATCTGCCGGCACTTATATAAATCAAATCCA
>PVJH01037623.1:0-12363 GCA_004026705.1 Nesogale talazaci | reverse complement strand
TCCTCTTAGATTTGAAAGACCCCAAAGAGGAGTACAGAGAGGTAACAGTCCAAAAGTCATGTTCCCGGGAAGGATTAGTTGAAGAAGGAATGAATGTTTGGAAATGGAAGTTCAAGTCATAAACGGCAGCAGCAGAAACAATCACATCTTCAGTCCAGCTGCTTTATATTTAACAATGCTGCTTTAAGATAAAGGATTTTACTTCATCCTCAACCAACCATGTGGGTTTGGCTTTGTCCTCCCGGTTGTATAGGGGGGATCTGAGGGGCTGGGGGAGGAAACAGCTCTTTTTGCACTTGCACTGTGTGTCAGGTACCAGTCAGAGCTGCCAGTGACTTCCCCAGGCCTATGTAAGTAGGATGAGGTGGTGAATGAGGCCATTTAATGGTCTTCATGTATGAATACGTGTTGAATGGTGAAACGAGTTCTGGAGGATGTATTGTGCTGGGGAACCCCCTGAATATGTTCCTTTTTATCTCCCTAGCATCTACCACAAGCCTCAGTGGTTCTGACAGCGAAACAGAAGGGAAGCCACACAGCTCTGACTCTTTCGACGATGCGTTCAAAGCCGACTCCCTCGTGGAGGGGACGTCCTCTCGTTATTCCATGTATAATAGTGTCTCCCAGAAGCTTATGGTAGGTCTGTGTTTGGGTTTGGTTTCTAGAGCTGGATCAGCAGAGTGAGAGGAGGATATTTGTATTGGTGTGAAAAGAAGACAAGCTCGGGCACGAGTTTTTCCCTCTGCCTTCCAGCTACTGAACTTCAGTAAGAGCCCCCTCTTGATAGAAACCTCTATCACCTTTGAATTGCTCTGGGGAAGTGGCCACTCAGGCGTGCTTCTCCTGGCCTTTCCAGGGCTGGATCACTTTCTGGTCCCCTTAGTAATGCATTCTTATGAGGGTTAACTCTGTGTTTCGTGCTGTAGTGAGTTCCTTGCAAGTGAAATGAAGTTCAACTACTCACTCTCAGACACTTAAGTGAGAATGGCATAGTATTTTCTTTGCCAAAGGAGGCCCTGTTTCTCTTTTCCAGTTTCCATACCTTATTGATATTCCAGAAGAAGAAGGTCACTAGGGGGATCTGCTTACTTCCTCTTTAGCTTTCAGGGTTTATTGAAAGGTTAGAGCACTCCAAGCCAGCTGCCCACCGAGCATCAGCCATTTTCTCTTGGCTTTAGTGACGAGAGAGGACTGCCCCTTGTGAAGTCATAGCTGGGATGCTCGTTTGTGAGCCTCAAGCTTTGAGGGAGTGGCAGATGAAAGTCTGAGGAACACAGACCCTCCAGAGGGAATTCGATCTTCTCAGCTCTTTTACTAGGGTCTGTGGCCACAGGGAGCTGGGCCCACTGGCTGTGGAGCTTAGTGTATATGTATAAACAGTGTGACACGGTCTTTCACAGAGTTAATTTTCTATACCACAGTTTCACAGGCAATATATTTTCAGCTAATCGCGTAAGTCGGCTTGGGTCTGATGCTGGGGGGTTTTGACCAAGAGCTTGACGTGGACTGGAGAGATGAACTAGAGGTACCTGTGTTGTGGGGGGAGCTGGAAGCTGACTGTGATCTGGCCGCGTGGGTTTTAAGATGCAGCATTGTCACACTCGAAAGCTCCAGAGGCAGTTTGGCCAGGGTTGCTAGAGGGGATTGAAAGTCATTTTTTGGTGGACATTAGTGTGATATCCAGAATGGAAAAGAAAAGGATGGGGGTGGGGCTTGGTTTACGATAGCAGGTAGAGTTAAATTTAGAGGGCTGAGCCAAGCGGGTAGAAGGTGCTGGGCGGCAGAATTTGGCTTCACCAAGAACGTTCATCAATACACACAACTCCACCGGTGGAGTAACCTCCTGCCCGGGGCGTTGAGTGCCTCTCCTGAAAGGATTCAGATGGTCCACCCGCGGACCCTTGCATCTGTGTAGGGTGAGCCATGGTGGTGAGTGGCTGCTCTCTGAAGATAGTGCCCCTCTGGAGAGAGTTGAGCAAAGGTCCACAGTGTCAGAAACCTGCGGGAGCAGTGCTCCCCAGTTCTGTGGAGTTGCTGTGCATTTGGATCAGTGGGAGTCCGGCGGTTGGGGTTTTGGAAGGACTTTGCATCTCCATGGGCTGATGACATGCAGGTTTTGTAACCGTGGGGCTCTGCCGACCCCCAAGAAGAATACACCTAGACACAGAGTAGTCAGATTATCCAACTTTGAGGAAAAGGAGAAAAGCATAAAAACAGCGAGAGAAAAAAAATGTAGTCACTGTATGGGTTTTTTGGGGGGTTCAGACCGTGCTGCTTCCCCACCATGTGACCCCAGAAATATTGCAGTCTGCTTCAGTACGGGGGCAGTGTGACATGTGCTGTTGTCACTTACCTAGCCCCTTCTGTGACCCATTGAGCTTTCTGCAGTTACGTTGTCCTCTGAGCATCGTGGTCCAGTCCAACTATCTTTCTCTTCCTCTCTCCTCATCTGCCTTCATGTCAGTGTAGCATTTGGACCCTCCCCTCCACCTGCTCTCAGCCACGCCCACTTCCAGAGAGGAGATCAGTTTGACCCTGGTTGGGGCCATCTATAAGGGTTTTAATGAATATGCTCAGACAGAGCAGCAGAAACCATAAAGAAAATAGAAAGAACCTTGATTCAGAGCGCATGGAGTAGCATCTTCCCAAGAGTTGAAGGAGAATAATTGTAACTCAGGAATCCTCTGTCCTGCCGTACTGTCACAGTGGAGAGGTGAAAGTGTTCCTGGACATGGAAAATTTTAGAGAATATGTTAAAAAAGCAAAACAAAGACACTGTTTTTTTTTATACTTTCCGTGCACGGGACTGTGGCCCACTGGGATGGAGGTTCAATTCCAGCTCCACGGAGCAAAGGCTGGGCCTCCTACTCCCACCACCTGAGGGCAGTGATGCCCCCCAAAAACAACAACAACAAAAAAATACTTTCCCATATTGGAGAGAGATCCAGTATCCTCAGAGAGAGCACACACGAGACCACCATCGAGCCTAACACTATGCAGAAATCAGTGCACTGCAGACAAGGCCCAAGATGTCATTGACCCAACCGGGAAAAGAGAATGAGTCACCCCGCAGAGACACAACCGACTGCTACGGGGAAGGTTGGAAAATATCTAATACCAAGAGTATGACGTGACGGCCAAGAATCCACAGATGGATGTAATAACTCTGCCCATCAAAAGCCTGAATCGACTCATTGAAAGACAGAGGCTCCCAGACTGGATTAGGAAACAGCCCATCAACCTGTTGTCTGCAGGAGACAGGTGCTCACAGACAAAAAGAGCGTGCGGATCAAAGGCTGGTACTGGTATACCAAGCCAGTGGCACTTTGTACAAGGCAGGAGTTGCATCCTGGTCTCTGACAAAATGCATCTCGAGGTGCAGGTCACGGTACGCAACCAAGTGAATGTGAGTGACCATGGGCCAAGGGGAGACTTAAAAGCGAAACCGACCCATAAGATAATTGGACAGTCCCTCATGAAGGGCCAACTCGGAAGGGATGATACAGCTACGGTTCAAGACAGCACTGAGGAAATTCATACCTCTTAGTCTTTAATATTTTCCCCCCTTACTATTATGGTCTTAGTTTGACCTCACTAATTTTGTGAGGCCTGCATATGTTCATTTGTGTAATTTAAGACCGTTTGATTCAAGAAATCCAAGATAAATAACCCTTCAGAAACAGTAATGTGAGTAAATAGACCCACATCCAGCAGAGTGAAGGAAATAAAAAGAAAGAAACATATTTCAATAATATTTAACTGCTGCCCTTGTGGTAAGGGGCCCAGTGCTTAACCATGTATGCCACTCTGGGAGAGTTCAATAATATTTAAAATAAAAATAGACACTAAAAGCTGGTTCCTTGAAAAATTTAGTAAAATGAATGAACCCCCTCCAGACTAACAACAAAGAAGTTTTAAATTGCCAATATAGGGAATAAAAAATCAACTTTCTGGGCTGAGCCCCGGTGGCGTAGTGGTTGTGCGCGGGACTGCGGCCCACTGGGACGGAGGTTCAATTCCATCAGTGGGGCTGGGCCTCCTACTCCCACCACCGGAGAGCAGTGATGCCCAAAAAAAAAAAAAAAAGATCAACTTTCTTTTAGCATGCCTGCAGATAGTAAAATGATAATATAGGAATATTAAGAATATCTCTAGACATATGTGAGTTTCTTTTTTTAAAAAAATAGGAAAATACTGGGCTGAGCCCCAGTAGTGTAGTGGTTGAGTGCGGGGACTGCGGCCAACTGCCTTGGCGCTTCAAATCCAGCAGCAGCAAGGCTGGGCCTCCCACTCCCACCAGAGGGCAGTGATGCCTAAAAAGAAAAAGATAAAGGAAAATACCAAGGGCTCAAGCCGAAAATATTTCAAAATGAATATGGTAATATGTGGGCAAACATGCTTGATACAAATGATGTATTGAATGTTATAAGAGCTGTAAGAGCCCCCAATAAAATAATTGGGAAAAAGTAGGAAAATATTAAAATCATAAGAAAAGAGAACAAATATACAAGAATTCTGGGTCTGTTTGCTGGCTTTCAAGACGTGAATTTCTGGAGAGCCTACAAATGACCAAAACTGAACTAACAATTGATAGAAAAAGAACTGGGCCTAAACGGTGGTGTCAAGTAACAGGCTTTATTGAGAAGCTCAGTCTGAAGGGCGACTCTGAAGAGGGGAAGAGAGCCCCAACACAAGAGGCACTCACAAATAGGCTTGGGCTGGAAAATCCCATCCAGCCTCCCGCTTGGCAAGGTAGAATGAAGAGAGTGGAATGGCTTTCGATGTGTGCTGGCGGCCTTTGGCCATTAGTAATAAATAGATAAGTAGACGATTCTACAATTATTGGAGTCTTTTGGTTGTATTTGGTTTTATTCTCTTTTATTACTGGAGGCTGTGTTCGGTTTCTCTCGAGGCACAAAACCAGGACACTTAAGATTCTATAGATAAAATTAGAGATAGAGATATATACAGCACAAAAGAATATTACAGCTAATTAGTCCACATAGCAGTACAGAGGGCTCAGTTCAAGTCACTTCTGTGAAACAGTTAATATACTGGAAATCCTTCAACTCATGAGGGCTGCTGTATTCAAAGTCCAAAGAAGCAGACAGCTGAGTCTTCTGTAGAGAAATGCAAGCAGTCTGGCCACAGACAGCAAACAGCAGGGAAGGGCACCAACTATCAGCCAGAGGACAGGATCCGACAGCCCCAAAGTTCAAGCGATGTGTACACCAGCAGCATGGCGAAACAGGTCGTGTGTGGAATGATCTAAGGGCATTGTAAGAGCAGATACCTACACTTTATCCTGGATTCTGGGCTGGAGTACGAAAGGTTTTCATTGCTAGGGAGGTCATGAGGAATTTTTTTTTTTTAAGAGGGCAGTAGACCATATACGTTTGGGAACCTCAGCTGAGCCCCGGTGGCGTGGTGGTTGAGTGCGGGACTGCAGCCCACGGGGTTGGAGGCTCAAATCCAGCAGCAATTCTCCAGGAGCAAGGCTGGGTCTCGCACTCCCACCAGAGGGCAGTGATGCTTCCCCCCCCAAAAAAAGTTTGGGAACCTCTGCTCTATGGCATGAGCCACAGGTAGGGTGTCCCACGGATAGTGTATCTCCCAAGTTGAGAAAGCTCCAGCAACTGCCCGCTGGTCTGATCACCAGAGAGCAAGAGAGAGGCAGGCGGGGCTTCCCGAACCATTTCTCTCTGCCTTCCAATCAAACTGCAGACTTGTTAATCCAACAAGTTCTTATTAGCCAGGTTGACACAATAAACCTGCCTATCACAGCCACCCTTCCCACCTTGGCACCTGTATACAATTCTTTAGCCATATATAATTTCCAGACATTAATGAAGTCACACTTCCACCTAACATCAAAGGTCTGTCATACTTATAAATGAAAATACACTGAATCTAATTGTATCTGGTACATCATACATGAACAAAGGAAAGATATTGAGTAAGCACATATAAAGAAGGTTAGCTGACAATCACAAATCTCAGAAGCACGTCTCAAATGCCAAATAACAGACATAAAAGATCATGCATGCCTTACAAAGTAGTCTTTTCTCCTCTGTCTATAGAGCTGACGTTGCCGAAAACCAAACCCAGAGTCTCAACGTAGGAGGAGCTGAATTACAGCATCAGCTGAATTGCAGGTGTAGAACAGTGTCTGATACTAAAATGAGGGCATTAATCAGAAAGAAATGGGACCCTGAAACATGGGAGGGGAACATAGGGACTGATGATCCAGAGAGGACGCTATTGATCACCTACAGCAGTGGTTCTCAAACTTCCTAATGCTGTGACCATTTAATACAGCTCCTCATGTTATGGTGACACCCCCTTCCCCACCATAAAATGATTTTTGTTGCTACTTCATAACGGTAATTTTGCTACTGTCATGAATCAGGCGACCCCTGTGGAAAGGGTTATTTGACCCCCAAAGGGGCCTTAACCCCCAGGTTGAGAACCACTGCCCTAGAGTCAATTGAGCCACCCCAGCCAATGGATCCGGCCTTCCCACCTGAGTTGATTATCTATCAGTAAAGGAACCTGAGCAGATTCACCAAACCGTTCCAGGGGAAATGCCAGATAGCGCATCTGTAGAATTGTCTAGGAAAGCTGCCTTATAAGATAACTGATGATTGCCGTCAGGAAACTCCCCGCCCCCCACCCCCCACCCCCCATTATTTCCTGTAGACCTGTAACTAGAATTCAGTCGCAGGACGTCCCTAAAGGTAAGGTTCAGATGATGAGTCAGGTAGAAGTGTGTTCTACTCATCAAGATCTCCTTGAGTTTTAGAAGCCCGGGGAATATCCCTGGGAATGGTTACTCAGGGTGTGGGGTACTGATGCAAGGAATGTAGCATTAGACCAGTCTGAGTTTCTTGATAGGGGACCCCTAAGCATAGATTCTTCCTTCAGAGTCTCAGTCAGAGAGGTTAAGAGAGGCTCTAGTTGCTTATTTGGTTATTTCACTGAAGCATGGGCTGCCAGATGGCCTAGATTAGACCAACTTGAGGTCTCTCACCTACCTCGGTACACAGTAGAAGAAGGCATCCAGAAGCCTTCTCCCATAGACCCCCAAAGGGGGGGGGGGGTCCTGAGAACATTCGTTTTACCACAACCATAAGGAACAAGTTTGTGAAGTGGGCCCCAGATCTCTGAAGACGCCTATGAGTGCTATTTTATGTGCACTAGTATTAGCACTGGGAACTGCCTTAATTGAACTCCGACATTTGTCTACAATGGAGATGATCGGACCTCGTGGTGGTAGAGGGCAGGCGTCAGCACTGAAATCAGCAGGGACAGGGTGGATGTGGTATTGTAATGGACAGCTAGTTTTCCATAGTAATCAAAACAACCTGTCTCGTGTGGACATAAGGCAGGAGTGAGATACATGGGAAACCTACTAAGTATTTATGTGATCTTTACAGGCCGAGGAATAATCAGAATTCTCAGTGAAGGCCACTCAGTCACTTTCCAGACCTCAGCCAGTTTCCAGACCCATATCCCCTGAGCAAGGGGATGGCCGGTCCCTTTGAAGGTGGACCCTGCTGCATCACCCAAGGTAGATACTATTAGTCTTTCTTCTAGCCTTCCCCAAAGGGACCTGTGGCCTTTCACAAGAGTGACTGTTCACTGGGGGAAAGGAAAGAATCTGATTTTGGGGGGCTTACTGGACACAGGCTCTGAACTGATGCTAATTCCAGGACACCCATGATGTTTTGAAGGCCTGCCAGTCAGAGTGGGGGCATATGGAAGTCAAGTTATCGATAGAGTTTAATCCCAGGTACGCCTCAGAACCCATCCTGTCACTATGTCCCCAGTTCCAGAATACATCATTGGAATTGATATAGTTAGTAACTAGCAAAAGCCCCTTATTTGGATCCCTGAAAAGTGGAATAAAGGCTATTTTGGTAGGAAAAGCTAAGTGGACACCGTTCAAACTGCCATCGCCTAGGAAACGAGTAAACCACAAGCAGTAGTGCATTCCTGGTGGGATTGCAGAGATCAGTGCCACCATCTAAGACTAAACCAATGGGTGCTGACTCCTACTACATCCCCATTTAGTTCACCTATTTGGCCTGTAAACAAACAAACAAACAAACAAAACCCAGATGGATCCTGGAGAATGACAATGGATTATTTTAAACTTAACCAGGTGGTGACTGCAATTGCAGCTGCCATTTCAGAAGTGATTTCATTGCTTGAGCAAATTAATATTTCTCTTGGTACTTGGTACTATGCAGTTATTGATCTGGCCAATGCCTTTTTTTTTCAATACTAGTCTCAAAGGACCACCAGAAGTAGTTTGCCTTCCACTGGCAGGGCAACAAAGCACTTCCACAACACTCCCTGAGGGGTACATCAACTCTTCTGCTCTGTGCCATAATTTAGTCAGAGGAGAACTTGATTGTCTCTCTCTTTCACAAAATTTCACTCTACTCCATTATACTGCTGGCATTATGCCGATTGGACCCAGTACAGAGGACGTATCAAAGAGTCTACGTTAATTGGTGCAGATGCATGCAAGTGGTTGGGAAATTAATCCAGTGAAGATTCAGAAACCCCGTGCCTCAATAAAAGTTCTAGGGGTCAAGTAGTGTGGGAGATGTCGAGATATTTCTACTAAAATGGAGAAAAAGTTATTGTACTCCCCCCCCCCCCCCCCCCGCCCAAACAATGAAACAGGCACAATGCCTAGTGGTCCTCTTCAGATTTTGGAGGCATCATATTTGTCAAGTGACATGAAAGGTCTCCAATTTTGAATGTGGCCCAGAATAAGAAAAGACTCTGCAACAGGTTCAGGCTGCCATGCAAGCGTCTTTGCCCCTGGGACCATCCAGTTGACCCAATGGTGCTAAAGTGAGCAGATAATAAGCGGGACACCATTGACCGGGGGCAGGGGCAGTTCTTGATTAAAAATTTGGCCTATATGGAGCAACAAAAATCTTTATAGAATGGAAAAATAGTATTGTAATATATTTTAAATTTAAAATGCCACGGGACGTTGTTAACTTGTTAAAAAGCGGGACGTCTGGTCACCTTATGCTAGATGTGTCAGTTGTACATGCAATGTGGAGTCTTAGGCAGGCCCCCTTTTGGTTGGCCAGAGCATAGACCCTCGGAATTTTGCCATCCTCTGCAGACAACTACACCCCTTTTGAAAAGCAGATTTTGGCCTGTCTCACCATGGGCCACCAAGTCACACTGAAGCCTGAGCGGTTCATCATGAACTGGGTATTGTCTGACCCACAGAGTCATAAAGTTGGATGTGCGCAGCAACACCCCATTGTTAAATGGAAGTGGTGTATAGGAGCTCGGGCTAAAGCAGGACCTAAAGGTACAAGTAAGCTGTATCAAGAAGGGGCCCAGTGGGCTTTGTCGCTTCCCTGCTAGATGACCTGCTTGTTTAACCCCAAGCTTTTAAGAGTTGGGTCTTATTGAAATCCTATGTACAATGTTGTGGAGATCTCAAGAACTTCTTTTGTTTGCATTTCTTTTTCCATGGAACTGGGAACTTTCCAGATTGTGGGAGTTCTGGTGTGCTGCTAACGAAAAAGCCATCTGTTTGAAACCAACAGTTTGAAACCTGGGAGAAAGACAGGGCTTTCAACTCCTGCCAAGAGTCATTTAGTATTGGAATCTCACAGGGGCAGGTCTATCCTGTTTTATAGGATCTCTGAGTTGCCTTCAACGAACGCACTGGCAGTGAACTTTGGGGTTTTATCTGGTTCTTTTTTTCTTGATTAGATTCTAAAGTCACTTTAGTGCTTAAGGCATTGTGTTAGTGGTACCTAACTGGAGAAACATCCAGAGATACTCATATCTATGTAATAGAGGACTTTATATCAAAGAGTAGTAGTTTATTCGGAAAACACCCCAGCCCGGTCCAAATTAAGTCCATAAATCTGATAGTAGGCCATATGTCCAGTACCAGCCTATAAATTCCTCTTCAGACTTACGCAGCAGATGTAATAATGTCAAATGCAGGAAGATCACAGGCCAGTGGGTGAAAAGTCTTGTGGATCCAGTGGTGGAGGAAGCAGCTCAGCAGTGCCAGGGGTCTCCATGTGGCTCCTCCAGCTCCAGGGCCTTGGCTCCATCAGAATAACTCCATTTGGCTTATCATTAGGAACATCTGCTGGGAGGGTGTGTATCCGGCCTCCCAGGAGAAAGACAGGAGTTCCCAGAATCCTCAGGAGAAGGTCATGCCCTACAGAGGACTCACACTGGCTGTGACCCGATTGACAGTCTAGACTCCACTCTTTTCTCAAGTTGGCAGATTATGTAACTGCCACAGGGATGTCTAGTGCTATTTGAATTTTTCTTGTCTTTCTACCTCCCAATGAATATTTAGGAACCTTGGAATTGGTGCATGGACACCGAGCACCGCAGATGGTCAGTGCTGAAATCCCCAGCGTATGCAGTCATGAAATCAGTTTCATACGCCATGGTAGGTTGAGAAGAGTGTAGCTTTTTCAAAAGGAGATTTTTTTTTTTTTTGTGAGCATCACTGCCTCTGGTGGTCGTGGGCGCTACCCAGTGCTGCTCCTGAGAGCCGCCGCTGGATTTGAACCACCAAGCCCGTGGGCCGCAGTCCCGCACTCAACCACTTACACCATCGGAGCTCAGCCCTCAAATGGAGATTTTATTAGGGAAATAGCCCCTCTCACCTGACCACCCGCACTGGTCCCCCACACTTTCCATTATATATTTTTAAAATTTTTAAAGTTTTACTTATTTATTTTTACCTTCCATTATATTTTAATTCTACTTTTCCACGAACTTTTTGAAGCTCCTTCATACGTTGGGTGCAGGTCACACCTCCAAGAAAATGGCCCTCAACGGATTGGGTGGATCACACTGGATCCTCAAATGGAGGATGATTACATCACATCAGCCAAACCTATGAGAATCATAACCTAGTCAAGGTGACACATAATTTCACGGGAGGTAAACTCAATGAAGAGTAGGTTGGAGAGTTTGGAGGATAAAGGGAGAGGCCTCAGGTTTCTGGCTGCCCAACAATACAGATTTGAATATGTGGGATTTATGGTCACTGCCTCAGAGTCCATTTTGGCTCACAATGACCCTGCATTGCATAGTATAACTAACTGCCCCTTGGGTTTCCAAGGTTGTTAAAACGTACCGACACAGAGTCCAGGTGGCTTCGAACCATCAACTCTGGTCAACAGCGAAGCACTTAAATGCTGTGTCATCGAGACCCTATGTTACTTGGTGCTGTCAAGAGGGCTCCACTTAGCAGCCTAAAGCAACATCTCCGGGTCCTGCAGCAATCCTCACCAGTTGTGCTGTGGTTGCGCCCATGGTTGTGGCCACTTGTCATTTCATCTGGTGCTGGGGCTTCCTGTCACCGAGGCCATGGGCAGCCTCCCCTCCTCTGTTGCTCTGATTGACATCTCAGACTCAGTCAAAGTCGCTGTCATCCACTGGCTTCTGACTCAGTGAACCGCCCCCGTGGATTTTTACTGGGAACCCTGTGGGGTTTTGAGACTGTACATCTCAGGGGTGTAGGAAGTCCTTTTCTTTCTCCAGGGAAGTGGCTGGCAGCCCACTCCACCATCCCTGGGCTCTTCTGTGCCTTCTCTGGAAGGTCCATTATTCGCTCCATGGTGGGGAGGGCGCAAGGACCGGCGGATTGGGTTTCTGCCCGCCACCCGTCTAGCCATCTGCTGCTGCAGGGACTGTGCACAGTGAAGATCATCGTGAGATCAGGGTGAGGCCAGGGCATCGTTGTGGCTCACAGGCTCGCGAGGCTGGAGCAAACGCGCTCTCCCTTAGTTTCGGCCCTGGGGAGGAGATGACCCTAAGAGCTTTTCGCGGGGCCGGCTGGCCCGCGCGGAGGCAGGCCCCGCCCCGTGACGTCATCAGGCGGCGCCGGCGGCGGCGCGGGACGGGAGCGCGACGGCGCGGCCGACGGACCCCAGCTAGCCTGTGGGAAACGAAACCTAGGGAGGAGGTGGCGGCCGCGTCCGCTCTCCGCTCTGCGCTCCCCGGCAGCTCGCTGTCCGCCCTCCGCGTGAGTGCCGGTGCGCGGCCCGGGGGGAGCGAGCGGGCGGGAGCGCGGGCTCGGCATCCCCCTTCTCCCCCGCACGCCGCTGCGGCCCCTACCCCGCCGCGGGGCCCCTCGCCGCCGCCGCCGCCGCCGCCGCCGCCTCCGCCTCGCCGCTGCTGGGCGCCGTGTCCGGAGCCGCCCCCGCCACACGTCTCCGCACACACAGCCACACGCCCAGCCTCCCCACGCAACGGCCCCGGGCGAGGCCGCGCCCCTTGCCCCTGTGAACGGGGGTTCCCATCGAGTCCGCAGCTGCTGGAGAGGGTCTCAGCCCCCCCTCG
>PVJH01037622.1:0-17802 GCA_004026705.1 Nesogale talazaci | reverse complement strand
TAGTTGGACTTGTCTGGTAGAATTGGGATCATGATTTTGGGTGGGAGGAAGCATTTGAGAATTAGAAGAAAGCTGCATACTTCATTGTTATTAGGCTGTACCTTAACTGGCTCATCTCTCTGCAGTTCCTCTGTAAGAGGATAACGCTTCATCTATGGATGGGCTCTGGGGCCCCAATCTGTACACCCCTCATTTATAATGATATAATTTTTAGTTCTTTGATGCCTGATATCAGATCCCTTGAACACCTCGTTTGTTAGTGTGGGCAGACTAGTGGGCAGACTTATATCCATATGTGTATTAGAAATAGGTTTATATACAAGAGTGACTGTACATGAAGATAACATCCTGAGGGCTGAGCACCGGTGGCGTAGTGGTTGTGCACAGGACTGCGGCCCACTGGGTTGGAGGTTCAAATCCAGCAGCAGCTCTCCAGGAGCAAGGCTGGGCCTCCTACTTCCACCACCAGAGGGCAATGATGCAAAAAAAAAAAAAGACAACATCCCAACCCTATTCAGTCGAAGGTCATAAGTCCAATATTAGACCAGGTGTCCGACAGCAATCTATGACGTGCTCTCCAGACTCATGAAACATATGCAACGATGCCGAATGCAGGAAGATCACAGGCCAGTGGGTGCAAAGTCAGTGGTGGTAGAAGCATCTCAGCACTGGGGGTAGTCTCCAGGTGGCTTCTCCAGCTTCAGAGGTCTGCTTGCATGCAGGTGGCTTGTCCGGCTCAGGGTACTAGGGTCGTTTCATGTGTCTTTTCCTCAGCAATGTCTCGCAGGGAATGAGCCTTGTCAGTTCAGTGTCTCCAAGGGAGTGAACTGAGAGTGAACTGAGTCTCCTGCTTCCAAAAAGGAATTACCACATTTTCCAGAATTCTCAGAGGGGAAAGGCCATGCCCTCACAGAGTTCTCATTGGTCACCTCCAGATGGACAAGCTAGACTCCACCTTACATTCTTAAGCCTCAAATTGACACCAGATTAAGTGACTGCCACAACTGTGATCTGCAAAGTCTGCAGTTGGAAGCCACCAGTCCCTGTGAGGGAGAAAGACAGGGCTTTCTACTCCTGTTCAAGGTTTTGACTTTCAGAAGTTCTCAGGAGCAGCTCGACCCCATCCTGTGGAATCACTGTGGTGGCATCAACTGGATGGCAGGGAGTTTCGTTTTGAGTTTTGTATGTTCATTTAAGTCATATTTTTTTAATGGAAAATGGAGCTATTTTCCAAGGGGTAAAAATATCGAGGGAGCAAAGCAGTATTCTCGTACAAATTTGCAGAGCTCTTCACGATGCAACTTATGTAAGACAGCTGGAGTCTCACACCTCCTTCTGCATTCACTCTGTTGCAAGGCTGTTTGAGCTGAGGCATGTGAAAGAAAAAAATAAAACAGGACAGGTTTTCATACAGCTAAGTGTGTGGGAAAGAGAAGATGATTTTCACACGCTTTACAGGTAATTGTGGATTCTCCTCAGCTCCATCACCAAAAGAGACAAGTGGGAGTTTCTGAGTATGGTTGTCAGGTGGAATTTGAAACTGATCACCCAGCTGTCACATGAGATCTATTGGTGTATCCTGTACTTGAAACAGCTCTTGTAGGCAGGTTCATGCAAGATTTCATAACATCATGCATTGATCATTTGGAAAATATTCACTCATTGACTTATGGAGACCTTCCAATGGGCCCGTTTCATTATGCAGTATCGAAAAACCACCCTCATCTCTATCAATCCCATCGAAAAAGCCTTTCAAGTATTGAGAAGCTGTCAAATTCATGATGGCTGCTTTTGAAAAATAAACCTATTATTTGCTTGAAAGCTCAAAAGCAACAAAACCTGTCAGTTGCTTTCCTTGGAGTGACAAGATCACTTGGTTCTCTTTCAAGAAAGTGTCTGCTCAGCAGCCAAGTCTGAATAACCACACTTGCCAGTTCTCCATGTAACACACACACCACCTCACACTCCACACCACACACGCCGTCACCACCCAATCTTTCAGCTCACAGTCCAAACCACTGCCCAGGGTTTCCTGAGATTCCCAAGAGAGCACTTCATGGTAGGGATTCAACTGACTTTCCATTCTGCCACAGAATATTTGAAAGAAGCATGCTCAAAGGTCATTGTTTAATGCAATTGTGAAAGGATACTAATCTGTATCAAGGGCACCCACAGGTCAAACTGGCTTCCTGGTTTTCCTACTCTGGATGCCAGTACAGACTACAACTGGGAAACGCTGCCATGATTTGTGCTGGCGCAGCAGCAGTTTTACCCATCGTTCCTTGTAAGGCAGCGGCACAAATGCCAACCCAGTGGAAAGGGCACCATGCATCTTGGTGTGGTTATGACCTTCCCCGCAGGAGGGTTCATGGCTCCCTCTTTGAGAACCCCTGCAGGAGGACCGCCTTTTGTCTGATCGCCTCTTCTCTACCTCATGGACTCTTGCTCAGCTTTGACAAAGAAGTGTACGGGCCCTTGGGCCTTCCCACAGAGCCCAACCTTTGGTTCACTCTCTTCACAACTTCATGACAACTCTAATCCAGGCCCTTACCTCCTTACATCTCTGCATCTTTGCTAAGTGGTGGGAGCCTGGAGTTTGGTAGGTCAATTCCTTTTCCTCTCTAGGTCCTCAACTCTTAGTGCAGAGCTCGATTCTTATTTATTAAAAACATGGATAAACTGATATTCCTTTTAATCACCACAGTGGCTGTCACCTTTTCTCTCCTTGTTCTCAGCAAAGCAAGCTCTGCTCTGATAAGTTTGTGTCCCAGAATTCCTGGCCCAGGGTCATAACTTGTGATGTCAATTTAAATGTTACTTTAGTACCTTTAGAAAATCATCACATTATGAGCATTCAGTACTCTCCAGAAAGAAACAGGGAGCCACAATTAAGTTCTCCTTTGGCATAGTTTGAGAGAAAATTAAAATGTTACCTCCAACTAATAATTGGGTTTCTTTTCTTCTTCATTTTTGAAATTATGGTGTATCTCGCTTCTATTTGCCTTTTGAAGATGCTCTCCTCTATTTCCCAGATGAATTTATAGTTTTCCATATCAATGGTAATCGTTTGACTTTTTGTTCTCATTGAATTCCTTCATGCATTCAACAGACACTCACGCGGGGCCTCTTCTATGACAGAAGTAATTTTAGGGACTGGGGGTGCAGCAAGGAGTGCTGGCCGCACAGTGGTTAGGCACGCTGCTGAGAAAGGAGAGGGCTGAGCATCAAATTCACCTGCAGAAAGGTACTCTCCTGGAGAAAGAGGTGGCTGTCTGCTCCTTAGAAACCCTCTGCTGTCCTATAGGGTTGACGGGAGTTGAAATCTACTAGATAACAATGGGTCTGGGTATTTGATTTGTTTGTTTTTGTAGTGATAGAGAAAAAAAGCAGCAGCAGCAAAATCTACCCCACTCTATTTGTTGATATGTACACATACTGTCCTCGTTAGGTGCTCTTGAGTCAGTCTGGAGTGTAGCAGCCTTATGTTCAGCAAAACAAGGTCCTGCACCATCCTCACAAGTGTTGACCTGCTTGAGGCCACTGAATTGCAGCCACGGTGTCAATCCAACTCATTGATGGTCTTCTTCATCTGCTGACTCTCTATTTTACCAGCATCAAGACCTTCTCTAGCAGCTGCACCATTCTGATAGCATCGATATGAAGGCCGGCCATTGTAGCAGCAAAGGAATATCTCAAGTCTACTTCTTCCAAGAGGGATGTGTTCTTTCAAGTCCATTGAAACTAACAAACGAGGGCTGAGCCCCGGTGGTATAAGTGGTTCAGTGCAGGACTGCGGCCCGTGGGCTTTGCAGTTCAAATCCAGTGGCGGCTCTCAGGAGCAGCGCTGGGTAGCTCCCACGACCACCAAAGGACAGTGATCTCCGCCCCCCCCCCAAAAAAAACCCCAAACTAACAAACTTATTGTCATCAAGTTGATGCTAACTTATAGCAAATGAGTAGGACAGGATGGAATTACCCTTCTGAAGACCAACTCTTCACTGAAGTAGCAAACCCAGACTCTGGCAGTCCATAGGATATTCATTTTTTACTCACCACCATAATTCAAGGGCATCAGTTCTTCAGTCTTCCTTATCACTGTTCATATTTGTATGCATAAGAGGTGACTAACAAGCTCACGGCTTAAGTCAAACATCCCTTAGTCTTCAAAGCAACATTTTTGCTCTTTAAAGAGGTCATTTGCAGCAGATGAATCCAATATGGTGTGTTGCTTGATTTCCTCACTGATCCTCCACTGGAGTCCAAGTAAAATGAAATTCTTGACAACTTCAATCTTTTTCTCTCTTTATCCTGAGGTATTTACCATGTATTTGTAGTCTAAAGAATAAATTGGGACTAACCAAACAACTTTGCTATGAAATCCAAGGACACATCTTTTGTATCTTAAGTGCATATATTCTAAACTTTTCTTCTGGGATTCAGCAGCAAGCGTGCTATTGACAGAGGTAACATCTGGCCACTATCCTCTATAGAGGCCAAAGATATAGGTGTCATACACAGTCTCCATAACAAAGATATAAAAAAGGACCCACAGCCTGGTAGCAATATAATTCTGCTAAAATCCCACTACTCCATTACTAAATAATAGACTGGGCAGTACTGGCAAAGTTGACATGTGATTTAACATGGTTCTATAGAACTCCAGATCAATAACCATGAGCAGCTTCACAATGGATCTGGGGTAACCTCACCAGTGTCAACAATTTCACCTGGTGGGACACTTCAAACCAAGACATAGTAAATTTAAAGGGAGTGGTTCTTAAATGAGAAAATATGTTTGAAATCCACAGCATAAACAAAAGTAGTGTTACATCTGCTTCCAAGAATTATCATTCAATGACAAAGGACCAGATTAAGTGTGGAGGGATGCAACCAGTGACATGAAAATGCTTTCTTTCTCATGAAGAATTTGCCAAATTTATATACAAGGACTCTTTTGTCCCTATTTCCCCAATACATTTACAAGAGTTACACTCCTTTTCCATTGGTTTCTCTTGTGTGTAATAAAAATTTTTGCCTATTTATGATGTGATGAACAACAATGAATCATGGAGCGAAGGGGATAAGCTCCTGTGGAGGCGGGGGGTGGGGGGTGGGGTGGGGTGGTAAATCCTAATGATATAGTCAATGCTGCCATGTTTTAAAATTAGGACCGAGCCAAGATTGTGAGACATTTCTGACGTTTCATATGGATAAGGCTTTGAAAATAGACTATCCACATGACATCCAAATAACAACTGCTGGATGGTTCCAGCAATTTCCTGTGGCCTTCAAAGTGTGTACACTTATCAATAGGGATACACAAGAAACTCCATTGAAGTGCTAGAAGACATTACTTGAACTCCTATTTAACCTTCGTCTTTTCCTCGTTTGAAGAAAAATCTGTTTTCATAGCACAAAGCACAGGAGAGCATGTCTATAGGTTATAAGCAAACAAATGATCGTTGGGGTGCCTGGTCAAGTATGTTTTTATTGATGGATTAAGCAAAACATTTCATAGCATAAAGGAATTCTGCTGAGTGAAATTAGTCAATGATAAGAAAAAGCAAATGTCTGAGATGACTGTGACACAAAATCAAGAGACCATTTTCACACCAAAAGCAACCTTCTTGGATGATTCTTCAGGGTGGGTGGGTAAGCTAGTGTCTAGAGGGTAGATACCTATTAAGTGAGTGGAAGGAAAGGTAATGCAGAAGAAGAGAGAAGTCAGAAAAAAACCAAAAGCATCAAGGGAAGACACAGATATGAGTAGAGAGAGTTAATATCAAGAGAGGGAGAAACTGTTAAATGTGCAACCCTGCAATCATAACTACCACAAGTATATGCCTGGATAGACGCATAGGCTGAATGGATGTGGGAGAGTGAGACTATACCCACAAGTATATTTATATAATTATACAGAGGACATTTATACATGTGTATTTAGCTATGCTGCAAATATACCTATGAACATGGTAGTACACAGTGGGAAAAGTCATAAGAACTTAAACATAGCTAGACACCTGGAGGGAATAAGTCTTGGAAGCTCAGGACCCTGGTTTCAGGAGACACCAAGGTCAACTGGTTTGTCCACAAAGACAATGCTCTACATCTTCCTCAGGTGAGTAGTGACTGCGTCCTAACAGCTTACCTGTGGCCATCTAAGGTTCCACTACTTGCCTCTTCTTATTGAGAGGACACATGGAGACAATTAGTGCAATGGACTGCTTACCCCAGTCCAAATCACCCCAAGACCAAGAGAATTAGACGATGCCAGAGAACTACTCCCTACTGCTCAGAAATGGACCACACTGGACAGTCCTGAATAGAGCGGAAGAAAAATGTGGAACAGGACTGCCCATGAAACAAGAGACCAGACATACAGGTCAGTTGGACTGCCAGAATCCAGAAGACGATGGGCCCTTAGTGACTCTTCAGGTTTAGAAAAAACGTCACCCCCATGGCTGAATTTAAAACTAAAGAATAGACACATCTATGAAGGGGCAGTAACCTCAGAGATGGACTCACACCTTAGAACAATCAACCGTTTGAGTGCACAAGGATGGCATCTCCCCATGGACACTTCTGAAGGGTTAGGGAAGGAGGAGGCAGAGAAACAGGAAGCCCTGTGGGGCCAATGATGCTATGTTGTGAGAAGTATACAACTTGTAGAATGGAAAACAGACTTGCTCTGTAAACCTTAGCCAGATTACATTTTTTTAAAAAAAGATTGGGAACCCTGAACATCCGGAAAGGAAACAGCTCGAGAAAACAAGTTGGACAAAAATCCTCAAATGCCCGAGCATGATCACATTGGGGGCAGCTTTGCCTTTTGGCCTTGGAAAAGCATGAAACAGAATGACCTAATGGGGTCATGTTGCCAACACAACCTTAGGGATCATTTCTGAGTTGTGCCTAGCCTGCTGCTCTCTGCTGTGTAGAAGTATGGACAATTCTTTATGGGAACTCTGACAGGTACGGGGTCTCAGTGGTGCCACACCAAACGGTGTCTACCTGAAAGCAGCACCCTTAACCTTAGTGGCCTGTGTTGTGGCCACCCTGTTGCTTGTAATCCTTGAAAAAGTCTTGAATTTACTGCCTTCTCTCCTTTCCTATACTGACCAAACCAGACAGGGCATTGGAACAATAACATTGTCCCCAAGTCTTCCCAACATTTTCTTTCAAGTGCAACAACAGAAGAAGACTTCCTGCACCCCCCTGGCTCTTGCCTCATCGTGGTCATCATGGGCCACCATCTTTGCAGCCACTTCTGGAGTGTGTCAGGGGAGATGCAGAGAAAAGAGGGGCCAGTCATACTATCCCTCCTTGACCAGCCCTGAGCCTAAAGGTGATGCTTTTCCAATTCTACCAAGCTCCTTGGGCTCCGTTGCTCATTCTCTAGTTATAATTAAACAAACTTCTTTTGTTTTATTTTTTAACTTTCACAGCCCAATACCAAATCTGCTATTAAGTTGAATCCAATGCATAGCGACTCTATTTTTTTAAAAACCACACACATGGATACACACACACACACACACACAACTCACTGCCATTGAGTTGATTCTAATTCATAGCAATCTTATAGGACAGAGTAGAACTTCTCCTGTGGGTTTCCAAAACTATCATTTGTTACTGGAGTTTCTTCCTCTTTATGCCTTGAAGAAACTGATAGGTTTGAAACACTGACCTTGCAGCTAGTACCCTACACCACTGGGACTCCCAGCAAGCCTTCAAAACACCAACCAACCTGTTCCACAGGGTTTCTAAGACTGCCAGCCTTCACGTGAGCAGACAGTTTCATCTTTCTCTTTTGGAGTGGCTGGTGGGTTTGAACCACCAAGTTTACGGTGGAGAGCACCAGTCTTTACCCACTACCCCACCCGGCCTCCTTGTTAATGTGGGAGGAGACGGAATTTGGGATTTTTATATCTCCTGAAACAGATGGCTATAATTAAACTTCATGAAATATATAAAAGAATAACTGTAAGAAACAAACCTTGAAGTCTTAGTTTCCTACTCTCCATGCTAAAGCTGGCATGGTATTTGTATAAATAGTTATGAGATTCTCTTCTATTTTTTTCCCTTCCTGAAGAGGACCAGCATGGTATCTGTTTGGATACATCTAATGGTTATCCAGATGGCATCCTAAGAATTGAAACTCTTTGCTCAAAGTCTGAGATCTCTTTGGATACATTGGAGTTATTGTGAGCTGGGGGGGGGGGGGTAGCAAGAAGTATAGAAACTGTGGGATGTATTAAAAAATAATGCCTAAGGAGAAATGTTCAATTGAAAAGGCAGAAAGAAGAACTGATGGTGAGATGAGAACACCTTGTAGGTAATGAATCAACGTACTTAGGATCAACTTAGTTTGGTGTGACCAGAACATTTTGCCATGATTTCAACTTACATCAGATTTCCATTTCCCCAATACCTCCAGGTACAAAAGTTATCACTTCACAGTCAGATTTATTTTACCTATACTCCTGGCTGTTTCTGCTCCAATGAAGATACTTTTCTGTAAAATCACAGAAAGAGGATATCTTGATGGAAATGAAAAGATGCTCTGATATAATGATAACAAAATACAGGAAATCAAACACAGGGGGTGCAGCTAAAGATGTACTCAGAAGGGAATGTATAGCCTTCAAGGCAAATAGTAGGGAAAATAAAAATGAGCTTAACAAACCATCTCATGAAATTAAAAAAGAATAGCAGATGGGATCTTAACAGAGTAGAAGGGAGGGGGGGAAGGGACACATGAGTGAAACGCAAAACAAATGTAAGTGCTAAAAACAGCAACAATAACCCTCACGGCATGAGACTATTCTGATTTACAGACACTGTACTGTATGGAGTTTCAGAGTCTTTGAATCTATATAGGAGTGGATGGCCTCATTTTTGTCCCTATGGAATGATGGTGGGTTTGAACAATCAACCTTGCAGTTGGCAACCCAACATGTAGAAAAAAGGAACACAGTCAAAAGTTGGCTCTTTAGAAAGGCGAATAAAGTGGTTTAAGTCCCTAAAAAGATTAAACATGAGAAAAATCACCAGTACCAGACTGGAAAAGTAAACTTACTAAAGATCTTACAGACACTAAAAATCTTAGAATATTATAAGCATCTTTGTACCAATAAATTTGAAAATTTAGATTAAATGGACAAATTTCTGAGCAAATATAGCTTACCCAAACTGTTACAACAAAAACTATCTGAATTCAGTATCTCATAAGAAAATATAAATTTAGACTTTTTATATACTTGCTCCTCACTTATCAACAGACTTAGGTCCTGGAATGTCTTAAGCTATGCTTGGTGAAGCATCTCCACTGCTCCACTACAAACCAACCTGCATGGGGTTATGGGTGGAGGTGGTAGTGTGTTGCTTATCACTCATCCTGGACAAGACTCTTGCTGGTCCTCTACCCACCACTTCCTGCCACCAGCCTTGAGCAGGGGACTCTACTCATCTTCTGTCTGTCCACACCCACAGGCCCATGGAATTCCCTTTCCTTTCCTCTTCTTCCCACCTCCTCTACTGACTTCCCTGGCACCTGATTGCCTTCTTCCCATCTACAATCTTGCATTGTTTCACTACTACCCCATGTCCTCGGTGAGGGAATCAAGACTTCACAGACCAGTGGGAGAAGACTTGCAACAGCCAGTTTGGTTGCCATCTCTCATGTCGCCAAACCAAAACCACACTCACAGTTGAGTTGATGCCAATTTATAGTTAAGGACAGAATGATCCCATTGAGGTAAGGAGAATGTAACTCTTTAGAAGAGTAGAAAATTCTGTCTTTCTCCTGCAGAGTAGCTGGTTGTTTTGAACTGCTGACCTTGCAGATTGCAGTCCAACACTTTATCCACTATGCTATCAGGGCCTGTCAAGATCTCCAAATATCTTTCTAGATATCCCGGTGAGTAGGTTACAAAGAAGACTCTAGGATTACATTGCTAAACATTAGCAATAATTTCCCCCATACATTTAAAAAAATGTTCAATCTTACACAAAATATTCTCAAGATGAGAAAAAGAAGAGCATTTTCGAACCCAAGTTAGAATGCCTGCATAGTCTTGACTTCAAAAATAAGCAAAGCCAGGTAAGAAAGTAACATTACAGACTGGCCTTCTAAATGCAAGAAGTGCTACATGAAATAATAGGAAAACAAACTAGCAATGTAGTAAATGTGTATCTATTATATACATACTAACCAAATCCGACTGGTTTCGGTACTGCTATATTGATTTCACATTTGCAAATCAAGTAATATAATTCACCACATTAAAAGAAAAAAATCACATGAACACTTACACCAAAACAACAATAACAACAACAACAACAACTCCCCCCACACACACACACACACAAAAGTCTGGGTCTCTGCTCAAGCTTTACTTCAACGTAAGAACACCTATACTAACAACCTGGTATTCGGTGATGCTCAACCTCCTGGCACAATGGCTGAAAACAAAATGTGTGCATAAACAAATGTGATGAGGAAAGCTGATGGTGCCCAGCTATCAAAAGAAACAGTATCCGGGGTCTTAAAGGTTTGAAATTAAGTAACCATCTAGCAGAGAAGCAGTAAGCCCACATGGAAGAAGCACTCCAACCTGTGCTATCAGGAGGTATCCATGGGATCAGGAAACAGGTACCAGAAGACCCCAAACAAACAAACAAAAACATACTGTTGAGAATGAGGAGGTGGGGGGGGGGGTCAGAGCAGAGATCCCAAACCCATCTATAATTAAGAGGATATCACCTCACAGAAGGGTCACAGGAAGGGATGAGTCAACCAGGTGCAATGAACCACACAATTTTCCCTTGGCTCCTTGAGGCTTCCTTACCCTCCACTATCATGACCCCAGGCCTGCTCTCCACTTTGGTCTACACTGGGGCTTGGAAGAGTTCATGACACATGGAATCCAGGACAGATACACGCCTCAGGATCAGAAATGGGAGTAGGGAGGATAGAGAAAAGGGGGAGAGAAAGGAGGGAAAGAAGGGGCAACCAATTGCAATGATCGACACATAACCACCACCACCACCCCTGAGGGGGATGAACAACAGGAACCATCGGGGAAGGGAGACAGTGGTCAGCACAATATGAAAATAATGATAATATGTAATAATCAAGGAACCATGAGTGGGGAAGGGGGGAAGGGAGGGAAAAAGATTTGTTTATGATACCAAGGGCCCAAGCAACATATGTACAAATTTGGTTGATACAATTGATGTTATAAGAGCGATAAGAGTCCCACATAAAATAATCTTTAAAACAAACAAACAAAAATCAAAGTCATTAGAGAACTTTTGAGACTGCAATTTTTTTTTGTGGGCATCACTGCCTCTGGTGGTCGTGGGCACTACCCAGTGCCGCTCCTGAGAGGCGCTGCTGGATTTGAACCGCCAAGCCCACGGGGAGACTGCAAATTTTTATGGGAACAAACAACCTGGTCTTTCTCCCTTGGACTAGGGGAAGATTAAGGATTTTGAGATGAGGTCATTTTACCTTGAGATGAGATCTTCTTGGATGGAGGGTGTGCCCTTAAGTCCAATGAGAGGTGTCCTTATGAGAATAGAAGACAGAGACCAACCCATGGGAGACAGGAGACTCCGTGATGGCTGGGACTAAAATGGGAGCAATGTCTATCAGGCAATGGATACCAAGGACTGCTTGTAGACTCTAGAAGTTCAGAGGGACATACAGAGCAGACTCACTCTCAGAACCTTTAGTAGAAACCAACCCTGCTGACACCTTGATTTTGGACTTCTGTTTTCCACAATTGTGACCAAATAAATGCCCATTGTTTAAAGTCACCAATTAGAAGTGATATCATATGACAGCCCTAGGAAATTACTATGGAGGGTTTTTACAAATGACCTGTGGAAAACCTATTGGAAATCTCAGACTCAACAGGAAGGAAGGTAAATATTAGGAAGGAAATAAGAATAGCACCTCCCATTGCTTCTATTCAACCTTCATGGGTAGTAGTTAGCCTGTGAAATAAACAAGGAAAAGGAATGAAAAGCTTAGTATCCTAAGGGAAAAAATAACAATGGTAGTTACTTTCAAATGATATAATTGTGTACATTAATAAAATCCAAAAGAATCTATGGATAGATGATCAGAAATAACACATGAATTCAACAAGGCAGATTGGTATAAGATATGAAATCCAACTGTGTATTTACACTTAAACAATAAGCTATTAGAAAATAGACATTTTCAATGGTATTATTATAGCAGTAAAAGCTAAGAATAAACAATGAAACTGGCAAGGCACAGATAATACACAGAAACTCTACATAATTAAGAGAAGTTAAATGAAAGCCTAAAAATGGGTTATTGCTTATGAATAGGTTGAGCATAAGTAGTTTATGCTTTTGAGTTGGAAGACCTGATAATATAAGGATGTCAGTGAAAATCATACTGAGTTGACAGACAGCTTTGGGAATTTATAGAAAACTCAAAGTGCTTAGAATAATCAAAATAATCTTGAGTAAGAAAATAATTGGATGGTTTTAATTCCAAAATGTAATCAGGGTTATTTTAGACCTAGAGTAATTAAGACTGTTCATATTGTTGGAACGATAGACAAATAAATCAGTGGAATGCAGCTGAGGAAACAGTGCCCCAGCCACAGCTGCCCTGGGCCTGCAACACCAGAGGAAGGAGAATTCAACTCCACATCTGGCTAAGGATGATTCCTATGAGGCAGCAGTTAGCATACCTCCATTCTCCACCCTTCTTTATCCTTTCCTGAAACCATCCACCCCTCTGACTTTACACAGGGAGCTCGCACCCTCTTCTCTTGGCTCTTCTGTCTCGATGGCTCTGAGACTCTCTTCCTGCACCTGAGATGACTTACTTCCTACCCAGGGAAATGGCAAAACTATCAGTCTCTACGTTAGGCTGCCCTATACCTTCCTTGCATGTTCTCACCCAGCTAGTTGGTGGGTGTTACAAAGACTATGACTCAAAGAGCTATGTCAAACAATTTCATGTCATTACAACAGAATGTAGAAACAGACTCATGCTACATGTATGCTTTATGAAAAGGTGGCACAGTAGGACATGGTGGGAAACAAGAGCCTGTTTAATAAATGATCCTGGGTTCGTTGGATTTCGATAAGGGCAAAGGGACTCTGGACTCCTAATTCACATCACACACAAAATTCAATTTCAGGTAGACTGTAGGCATGAATATAAAAGACAAGACAATAAAACTTCTGGAGGATTAACATCGTAGCGAATCTCATTACTTTGGAATAGACGTAGGAAACAAGAAGCACTAACCATAAAGGAAAAGAGTACATTAAAGTTAAGAAGCTGCATTCATCATAAAGTGCCATTTAAAAAATGAAAAGGCAGTGTGTGTGGTTGAAGACACTATTCGCAACATATTTATTATAAAGTACTCATTAGTAGAATATCTAGAGAACTCCTACAAACCAATATAAAATACAGAAAACAGTTTTTAAGTAGGAAAATGACTGGGGAGCTCATGAATAGATACTTAACCTCATTGGTTACTGAGGACATGCTAATTAAGCCACTAAATGATACCACTTTATACTCATCTGAATGCTAAATAAAAAAACAGAAGAGAACAATTGGCAGCAAGAGTTGGTAAAGAGACTCTTATAAGTCAGGCCAACCACTCTTATTATGAGACTAGATTATAAGTAGAAGAATTGGCACCAGAACTGGAGGAATACACTTACAACCTGTGATAGGCAGAAAACACAACCTTGCTTGTTGAAAGTGAAGATGACTTTGAAGCATGTACTGTTAAAAATCAAAGACTACTAATTTCTTCAAGTTGTGCATTTCTGATCTGGGTTCTTTTCCATATTGTATTCTTCATAATTCAGATGATGTTGTTCCACAATCTTCTTCTTCTACCATAATTCACCAAACATGCAAACACCCAAGTTCTCAGTAGCTCTCGGGAGACTTGAGTTGAACAAATTAACTGTCCTCTCACCTGAAATCCTTGTTGCTTCCACTTCTTTCCTGTTTGCCCAGGGACTCTGCAGACCAATCTTCAAACTCCCATTCCAGAACACCTTGACGTTTCTCTTTGTGTGTGTCTCCCCACCTCTTTCTGTTCGCTTCACAAATTCTTAATCCTCCTCCTTGAAAAAAGAAAAAAAAATGTGGTGAATTATAAATATAACCAAAATGTCACCCTTCTAACCATTTTAAGTGCCCCCCCTTTTGGGGGCCTTCTGTGGGTAATGAATGCCATGTGTCCTTTCCCCTATGCTACTCATCTGTGAAGAACAGAGCATCGAGTCAGACCATTCTTGCACACATTGGTGCCCCAGTATCTGCTCATGTCCCTGTTTCTGGTTCCTTTGGGTAGATCTGTATCCGGAAAGGGATTTCTGGGCCACACGGTCATTCTGCATTGAAGCTTTTGAAGAGGTGTCAAGCTGTCTGCTGGGTTGGCTGACCCATTGTACACTGTGTCACCAGTTGGGCACCAGGGTGGGGTGTGTTTTCACTCCATAGAAGTTTTATGATCTCTAGTCTTCTGTTTAAAAGCCACTACATTGAAAATAGCTTCCCTAAGAAGTTTTCTTTTTTTTTGGGGGGGGGGGGGGGGGTCACTGCCTCTGGTGGTCGTGAATGCTACCCAGTGCTGCTCCTGAGAGCCGCCACTGGACTTGACCTGCCAAGCCCGTAGGCTGCAGTCCCACACTCAACCACTTACGCCACCGGGGTTCAGCCCCCCCTAAGAAGCTTTGTTGAACTCAAGTTTGTTCCCATTTTGAGTTTTTAAGTTCAATGCTGCTAAAATTAATATTGTAAGAAAATCTCCAGAGGAAGAAGTGGGGGCGGGGAAAGAGAAGCTGATACCACGGGCTCAAATAGAAAGAACATGTTTGGAAATGAGATGACAACAGATGTACAAATGTACTTGATACAGTGGATGTATGGCTGGTTATAACAGTTATAAGAGTCTCGAGTCCCAATAAAATTATTTATTAAAAAGGGAGAAATTTTCCCACATACTGATAACCTCTGAGTGGTAAGATTATCGGCAATTTTTAATTTTCTTCTTTCTATGTGTCTTGAAAAGTTTTCCTACAGTCGTTAAAACAGTAGTCATGAATTACCACATGATTCTCCTTTAGGATTTATATTTTCAAAGTTTTCAAAAATCAAAACACTGAGAAAGAAAAGAACTTCAACCCATTCTCCTTTTCCTGGTGTTCAGTCAGTGCTATTGCTGTGTGTAAAATAATGAGATTCTTTTTTCACTCTAGATTTTTGATTAGCTAGCAAACACAATTTATGACACCCTTTAAAGGCTTGATGATAAATAAGTGGCTGAGAAGCAACAAAGTCCCTATGGCAGGACACCAGTCTGTGTGATCGCAAGATGTCAAAGGGAATCAGGTATCAGGCATCAAAGAACAAAAAAATCCTATCATTGTGAAGGAGGGAGACAGTGGAGTTGAGATCCAAAGCCCATCTGTAGGCAACTGGATATTCCCTTCCAGAAGGGTCGTGGGGAGGAGATGAGTCAGTCAGGGTACTGTGTAGCAATTATGAAGCATACAATTTTCCTCTAGTTCTTTAATGCTTCCTTCCCCCCACTATCAGAATCCCAATTCTACCTTACAAATCTGTCTAGACCAGGAGATGTATACTGGTACTGATAGGAACAGGAAACAGGGGGAATCCAGGACAGATGATCCCCTCGGGACCAGTGGTGAGAGTGGTGATACCGGGAGGATGGAAGGAAGGTGGGGATAGAAAAGGGGAACCAATTATAGGGATCTCCATATAACCCCTCCCTGCAGGCGCAGACAACAGAAGAGTGGGTGAAGGAAGATGTCAGACAGTGTAAGACATGTCAAAATAATAATAATTCATAAATTATCAAGGGTTCATGAGGGAGGGGGAGCAGGTAGGGAGGGTGAAAATGAAGAGCTGATACCAAGGGCTCAAGTAGAAAGCAAATGTTTTGAGAATGATGAGGGCAACAAATGTATAAATGTACTTGACACAATGGATGGATGTATGAATTGTGATGAGTTATTTGAACCTTCAATAAAATGATTTTTTAAAAAATATAGTCATATATATAATCAGATAAGCAACACATGTGGGGGCACACAGTGAAACAGGGGCTCTGATGGGGCTGTGATTTGCATGTTGGGCTGTCACTGATAGGTCAACAGGTCAAACCCAGCCACCATGCAGAGGGAGAGAGATGAGATCATCTACGTTTGGAAATATCTGCAGTCATAGAAACCCAAGGGGGCAGTTCTACACTACCCCAAAAGGTCACTATTAGTAAGAATCAACTCAATGATGATGGACTTGGATACATCAAGAAAGAGCCATTCTTTCATTACTTATCAGAAATTCAATTTTGATCTAGTTTTATTGGCTAGATCTTGCAGCATTATTGCTGCTGGTGCCTCCTCTTCTGGGGTCATCATCTTTGTTAGAAAGAGGCTCACTTAATTCCTGCGAGGTAGGAAACCGGGAGGCAGGAGATGTGAGGGGGACCAGAGTTGGACAGAAAGGTTTATGGACATTTCGAGCCGTGCTTCCCTTCTCATAATGCCGACAAACCAGCGAGGAAACCAGTCCCCAGGAGAAGAGAGCAGGCTGAGGGTTTGGGTCCACATCCCATCATCATCATTCCCAAGCTTTCAGGTGTTGGTCAAAGGAGAGGCTTTATCTTCGAAGTCAAAAGACTCATAGAACATGACCACAAAGCTGGTGCAAGTTTTAGGTAGGATAATACATGTAAAGTGTTCAGCACAGTTGCATTGTTGTATGTGGTTGAGCGTGTTCCGATGCATAACGGCTCCATGTGTTTGAGTAGCACTGGCCTCATCTGGTTTCCTAGGGTGTTGTCTGCACAGGAGAGGGTCACCAACTCTCTTCTCTTACAGAGCCACTCGTGGAGTCAAACCGCTGACCTTGTGGTTAGCAGGCAAGTCCTTAATCATTATACCTGCAGCACAGCACTGGCCATACATGACAGTTCCCAGCAAACAGTCCTTATGATTATTATGAGGAAGGGGGCATGGTTCCTTTCCTTCCAGCCACCAAGGACAGGCTGTAAAATAAATGCACCAATGACTAAACTATTAAGATGGCAGATGGTGTGGGTTGAAAGAGGCAGGGATGCGGGGTCATGCGGGGTCCTTTAGAGGGAAAAAGGACCCTTGGTTCTGGTGATTTGGTGTTCACTCAACGTGTGGGAATAATGGGATATGCCTTGTGGACTACATGTGAAGTGGGCCTAAGTCTGAACCATAACCTCCTAGGTGAAAACCAGCTTGAGCTAAGGCATGAGAATGCAGGGGATGTGTCACCCCCTCACCTCCAAGTGAGACAAAGCATGGGTGCCCTGTTGATCCTGGCTCTTAGCTACCCTCTAGGACAAAGCAGGGCTGTCCCCACAGTGCTTCCTCAGAGGGGCCGGCATGTTTGAACCCCTGACCTTTGGGTTAGCAGCTGAGGGTAGAACCATCAGGGATCCCAGAAAGGTTTCCCAGAGCATCCTGTAGGGCTCCTTTGCACACTTGCAATTATTTACAAAATTATCATCTCTACAATGAGATGGACCGGGGCTCAACATTGAGCTCCGACCTTTTCAAGGTGGTGGGGGAAGAGTCCGGGACCAGGCAGCATTTTGTCCCATTGAACATGAGGTCACCATGGGTTGGAGCTGAGTCTCCAGCAACAAGCACCCTTAACAGTTGGTTTCCTGTGTGCTCTCCTTGGGGGACCATGGCCCCATGAGGGCCGGGTCTTGGTGT
>PVJH01037621.1:0-17799 GCA_004026705.1 Nesogale talazaci | reverse complement strand
GGTGGAGGAGGTGGTGGTGGTGGTGGTGGAGGTGGAGGAGGTAGTGGTGGTGGAGGTGGTGGAGGTGGAGGAGGTAGTGGTGGTGGAGGTGGTGGAGGTGGAGGAGGTGGTGGTGGAGGTGTTGGTGGTAGGCCCCATGAAGTCAGTGTCAACTCCTCAGGACCCTACGACAGGAAGAAGCCCCTCCCGGCCCCGCGCCATCCTCGCAATCATCCCTGTGCTGAAGCCCGAGGGGCCCATCTCCTCAAGGGCCTTCTCTTTCACACCTGTTCTACGCGACCCCGCACAGTGACCTCCTCCAGGGTCTGATCTCACTGGATCACATGTCCAAAGTAGACGAGACAACGTCTCTCCATCCTTGCCTCCCAGGAGGATAGGATTCTGGCTACCCGTCTTCAGATTGGTCTGCTCTTTCGGTCATCCATGGCAGCTCTTTTTACTTATTCAATAAATCGTGTTATGACCTGATCACAGCTCTGATCACAACCCACACATCCGTTGTATCAAGCCCATAGCAGCTTTCACCTTCGTTCCCAGCATGATAGTCAGTGGGGTGGCTAGTTCTAAAAGAATTGGGCGAGCCAAGGCCTTACTAAGGCCGTAAACCCATCTCTTGGGCATTAGTGGAGGGCCGTGAGCACGAATCACAGGGGTCTCTCCCCTGCAGCCATGAGCTAAGGTGCTCGGCAGTACAGATGGGGGAGTGTGCTGCCTATGGGGGCGGCCTGAGCTGTTGTGTGCCGGTTGGTTCTGAAAACCCCTCCGGGGTGGGAAGCATGGAGGAAAGCACGCATTCTCACAATGAAGAGGATGGGATTTTAATAGCCAGACAGATGGCCTGAAATGGGAGAAGGGGGGGAGGAAGAACTTTTTATTTCGGAATGAGGGAAGCACTGCCGCCACTTCCCTTCCGTGAGGATCAAGCGAGAGCCCTGGATGTTGAGAGAGCTCACTCCAGGGTTAGCATGGTCGGTCCGGGGGTGGCGGTGGGGTGCTCTTCGTTTGAATCCTGCCCTCGTGGGACGTCCACAGTGAGGTGGCCGGTGTTTTCAAGCAGATCCGAGGGCCTCCTTGTCCGTTGACTTTTGATGGTGGCTGTCTTTGAGCGCTCTGATTGTGGCGTTATGGGGGGGAATCTGTGCGATCCGGTATCTCTCAGTCACTGGATCCGTCTCCTGCACGAACCTCAGAAGGCCGGGTTCTGTCCAAGTCACCCTCGAGCAGACGGCATTTCCCCAAGTCTGTGTCGAGTGGTCTGGGAAGAAGGGCAGTGGAGAGAAGACGTCAGAAACGCAGAGAGGCTGGAGAGGGATGGAAGGGGGAGGAAGGCACAGGCCTTGAGGCCCCTACGATGGGCCACCTCTCTTCTGTGGTCCTCAGGATGATAGGCAGAATCTGTCTTCACCCTGCCAGCGAGGAACTGGGTGAGCTGGGAGGGTAAGGCTTTTGCCCAATGCACTGCAGCCTACGGGGGACATTCGTTTGGGATGCCCTGGCACCCACCTGCCCACTTCCTCGGCTCCCGTTCAGGGCTTTCCTCATCCCGGCATCTTGTCTGCAGAGCATCAGGGAAGCTGCAGGAGCCGCCCCCATCCCCGAGGCAAGCCTATCTCGGGGTGTTCCAGCAGTGAGTGAGGGGGCAGCTCTTTCGCATGGGAATTCAGCCGCCTGGCCTGCCACTCCCTTAATGTGCCTGCTGCCGCCACCACATTCCCTTAATTCAATTATCAGGTTCTCCTCACAGCTGAGGAGATGTAAAGATGGGCTGATGGTAAAGGGTTGTCCCAGAGATAGAGTGCAGCCCCATCCCAATGTCCTGAGGCTGTGCCGGAAGCGGAGGCTGTAGCGAGAGGGAAGTGATCTTCTAAAGATACACAAGCACACACCTATCCTGATGGGGCACCCCCCGAGGTCCTGTGTAGACTGCACTCCTTTCCGTTCCCCTGCCTGGGCACCGCTTCTCGCTGCACTCCGGATGCATAGCAGGCTCAAAGAAGTCAGGTTCAAAAACAGTTTTCATTTTCCTATCAAGGGGCAGTGCGAATGTTAGCCAGCACGGCTGCCAGCTCCCAGGTTGGAGGTTTGAGCTTACTTGCAACTCAGAAGAGAGACTTTGGCCAACCCCTTCGGAAAAAAAGCGGCCGTGGAACATCCCCTCTCCCCCGCTCCCCCCAAAGCTGAGCACAGCTTTACGTGGACACCGCCGGGGTCATCGGGATCTAAGAGCGCCTCAAAGGCAGCTGGGTGCTCGTCAGCGGCACCAGAGCTGGGATTTCAACCCCAGATCACCCAAGAGACTGCGAACGGCAGCGATGAATTTTACTTTCGATCAATGTCAGGGGTTTTCATGCAAGACAAAAGGAAGACGTGGGAGAGATGAGAGAGTGACCTGAAAAGAGATTGCGAGTGAAGGTAGCTGCCAGAGGAACTGTGGGATTTTTCTCCTTTCCTGCCCCAAAGCTGACAATCCAATTTAATTCAAAGAGCATTTCCTGCATGCCGGAGACGTGCAGATCATTGTGCTGAAGCGCCAGGTGCCGGCCAGCCACCCAGCGCTGCTGCCTTCTTCCTTTTAAAAAGCGTTCGGATCCGAATAAAGGGACATCCTCCTTTTCTCTTAGAAAGATGAAATCATTCCGTTGCTCTTCCGCACGTTGTTCCCAAAGAGGAAAGAGCGGGTCTCTCTCTCCTCCTTGCTTTGACTCTTGATGGGGTGCGACACTCGCACCAGGGGAAGGTCCCCAAGATCCTGAGGTGCTGAGCCCGGGAGCCCCAGGCTCCAGGTGAGGTGAAAGCGCAGATCTAAGGATGAAGGAAAAGAAAAAGGCAGGAGTTGGGGAGAGTCGGAATTGAAAATAGAGAACTATAAACAAGTGAACACATCCTCAACTCTCAAAGAAGCCATACTGATTCTTGGAAATGGAGTAATTCGTTTCAGACTTTATTGATAAAGAGTTGGGTAGAAGCAGCAGGGAATTTGAGAGGCAAAGCAAAGGTCAGGATCAAAATGGGACGGTGGTGGTGGTGGTGGTGGTGGTGGTGGTGGTGGTGGTGGTTATGGTAGTTGTGGTAATTATAATGGTGGTAGTGGTGGTGGTTACAATAGTGATGATGATGGTTGTAGTGGTGGTAGTGGTTATGGTGGTTGTGGTAATTATAATGGTGATAGTGGTGGTGGTTAGGATAGTGGTGATGATGGTTGTAGTGGTGGTGGTGGTTATGGTGGTTGTGGTAATTATAATGGTGGTAGTGGTGGTGGTTACAATAGTGATAATGATGGTTGTAGTGGTGGTGGTGGTGGTGATGATGACAAAGAAAGCGGTAGTGATGAAATGATGGAGATGAAACTAACTGAAGACAGTGTTGATGAAGTCGTGGTAAGGATGAAGATGGGGATGAAGAGTTTGATGATGAAGGTGGGTTGGTGACGAAGGTGACAGTGATCGACATGGTGGTGGTGATCAAAGGTCTGCAGAAGAAGGTGGGGACGCTGTGGAAGGTCATCCAGTGCTGATGGAGTAGTGACGGTGATGCCAGTCACGATGAAAGTGGTAGTAATGGGGTGGGGGGTATGGTTGAAGCCCATGATGATGAAAGAGTAGCCGTGGGGGGTACGGTGATGATAACGTTGGTGACGTGCTGACTGATGAAGGTGGTGGTGGTGGTGAGGAAGCGGCGGTGGTAGAAATGAAGCGACGATGTCGTGAACACATGGGTCTCCATCAGCATCCTACTCAACATCGGGAACCATTGCCGATAGTGTCCAATGCCCTCAAACACACATAGTCTGACTTTAGGAGAGAAACTTTGTTTGCAGTCCACCTGAACTTTTTTTAAAACAGCGACTATTTCTAATCCAAGTGCACCCCTGACTGTCATTCATCTCCATGCAGACCACCAATCCGGTACTACTTTTGTGCCAAGAGGATGGTATAGATCAGGGGTCCTCAAACTACGGCCCGCGGACCACGTGCGGCCCACCAAGGACATTTGTCCGGTCCACTGGGTGTTTTGGCCGTTGCTGCCTGTCCTGTTTAGCAGCCAACTCACCCCGTGCCCCGCAGTGAATTTGTTCATAGTTTTTTAACACTATAATCTGGCCTGCCAAAAGTCTGAAGGACAGCGAAGCCGGCCCCCTGTTTAAAAAGTTTGAGGGACCCTGGTGTAGATGCAAGTCACACTTTCTTGAGCAGTTGTTCTCGACCTTCCTAAGGCCGCGACCCTTTCATACAGTTCCTCATGAGGTGGGGACAACCCTCCCCACCATAAAATTATTTCTGTTGCTACTTCATCGCTGTCATGTTGCTGCTGTGATGAATCAGACCACCCCTGTGAAAGGGTCATTCGACAACCCCAAAGGGGTCACGACCCACAGGTTGAGAACTGCTGTGCTAGCTAGCCTCTGATAACTCAGCACTCCCAAATCAGCCAGGTTCGGGGGAAGGGGGGGCCTGTAGAGGACTCCTCTTCTTCCCATCCCCCACTCCCCAGTGGACAAGTGGGGATGACAGACCACCCTGCAAGCTGGCACAAAGCTACAGCTGCGCTCTCGTCTCTGCTCAACCAGCCATGCTCACCCCAAAGTCACGGAGCCAAGCCAGTCCCCAAGAGCGATGGTCCTTCACGTCCCTCTCACCTGACAACCATTTGGTAGGTCGCTTTCATAACAGCTTTTGTACGTGATTGCCATCAGGCCCCTAGTGGATAGATAAGAACCCCTGGGGATCATTGAAATTTTATGTGTATATTTTAATCGTGTAGCAGCCGAGACCGGCTTTGGAGGACAATTTCCTACAACCTCTCCTGACACGGGCGGTGGGTGCTCAGGGGCCTGGGAACTTGCTCTTCCCCACAGTGTCTTATAAAGAACCCCAGGCTCTGACTGTCCTCCCTCTGCCCCCACCCCACCCCCCATACACACACACACACACACACACACACACACACACACACACACACCCTCCCCACCAGAACAAATAACACGTTATTTGAGAGAGAGAAAATTCAAAATGCTGACAGATGAGCTGCCAACAAAGTGATTTCTTTAAAAACAACCCTCGAGCGGAATATCAGATAAAGGCAGGGCAGCTGTATGGGTGCCTCTGGCCAGGCCAGGTGCACAGTAATGACCTGCTCCGGGTCGGGTCGCATTGCGCAAACTTTAATTGGGAATGTAGGCTGGGTCGAAGGCCGTGACATCCCAGCAATGGCATGAGCCACCGTCGTCCTTGGGAAGAGGGCGTGTGCCCCGAGGGTTTGGGGGTTGGGGGAAGAATCGGGGTCAGGCCCTGGTGAAGCAAGCCAGGGAGGCGGCCGGTGGCTGTGCAGAAGTGGAGTTGGGGGGAGGGGGGCTGAGTTCACAGGGAAATGGGTGGTGTCATGGTTCTGGGAAGAGCAGGACACGGTTCTGGACCCGGCCATATGAAAGGGACGCAGAGTGGGAACAGGTGTGGACGGCTGGCAGGGGGGTGGAAACCAGGTCAGTTCTGTCGTGCGGGGAGGGGCAGGGGGAACGTTATCGCATGTGCGTGGGGAAGGTCGGAGACAAACTGGGTCATGTCTTTGTGGAAATGATGAGAGAATTGGGTCAGAACTGTGGGGGAGAAGACTCGAGAATTGGGTCGAGTCTTTGGATAGAAGGGGGAATTGGGTCAAATTCGAATGCGTGCGGACTGGGGTAGCAGAAGGCCAGGGGGAGAAGGGGGCGCCCGGCCAAGATGGGAGGGAAAGGAGAAGAGGATGCGGCTTGGCCACCAGGGGTTTAAAATGGAGCCGGGAGCATGTCCTTCCGGTTCCATGGCCTTGGGGCCTCCCCACCCCCATCCCGTGCAATGTTCAACCTCCAGTGGGCTTCCCGGTTCCTGACTCAAAGGGCTGAGTGTCAGCGTCTGAGCCAGCGCAGGACAGAATTCACCCTCCAGCACTCTGCAGGCCCAGCCCAGCCGGAGCACAGCTATGGAAGCCCTGCCTGTGGTTTCAGCACAGGGACGAGTCCACTCCCATTCCTGTCCTTCCCGGCCGCTGGCTTCGGTGTGACTTGGAGCCACCAAACACGTTTTGAACGATGGCCTCCACGCCAGCCTCGTTGCATCATCGATGCAGACATTCACAGCGCAATCGGACCACCACATCACTCCCCCCACCCCCCAAATCATGCTCAAAAGAAGGGCACCCATTAAAGACAGCCCCCGCCAAGATGAGGCGGTGCTCAAGTCACCGGCCTGTCCGCCAGGACCCTCGAGGGAGAAAACAGAGGAGACCCTCAAAGCTCGATTCTTCTCAGGGAGCGGCCAGCGTCACAGGGCCAGCACGTGCCTGTGTCTAGTCTCTGGTCATCTCCACTCCCTGGCACCCGCCTGTGTTGAGTGTGGTTTCTATGGAAACTCCCAGCTCGCCCTCCCCAGAGAGCCTGCCGCCACCCCCTGCCGACCGCTGTCTGGAGTGGGGATGAGTCCCTCCCGATCCCATCTGAATGATGCCTCCTTCTTCCGAGAATTTCCTTCTCCGGGAATTCTCAGGTCACCCAAGCCCCCGGGGCGGTGTAGGGTGGGGGTGGGGTGGGGGCTGCTCTTCACAAGGTCAGGGCTTGGAAACCACCAGCTGCCCCCAAGGACTTTCTACTCCCATGAAGTGCACAGGGGACAGGTCCACCCTGCTGTCTCGCTGGAGGCACGCCGGTGTGTGCTGTCCGAAAACGGGAGGACTCTGAAGGACAGGCTCAGGCGGCGCTAGCCCTAGACTCGCCCCGTTTGCTTCCTCCTGGGCTTCTGACTTGTGGGAGCGCTTGAACTGGAAGGAGACAAGATGACGACCAGGCAGAGCAGCGGCCGTGGGCACCAGCGGGTGGAGGCAGAGGTCCAGAGTCGGCGGATGAACCCACAGTCGGCTTCTTTCCCTACAATCTTGGCTGGAGACCGAGGAACCAAGTGCAGGGTGGGGGGCTTCTGTTCAGACTCTCTTTCTAACAAAAAAGCTTACGACCCCACGGAGGGCTGGTCGACATCACCCCTCCCCTCCACACCTCTCCTGCAGGCTTGCTAGGGGCCGGATCCGACCCTACAGCAGAGTTGGGTTGGGTTTGCCTTGATGTGCAGTGGTGAGGGAGACGAGCTCTGCAGAGGTGGCTGGCCCATGGGCCTCCCTGGGCCACCCCAGAGACCAAGGCACGGTGGAAGCCCGCTAAACCTGCTACCACCAAATCCGTCCTGACGCACCGAGAGCTCGTGGGTCACCAAGCATGACTGTCCCCATAGGGTTTGCTTAGCTGGGATCTTTCCGGAAGCAGATCACCAGGCCTTTCTTCCCCAGTACCTCTGGATGCCTTGAACTGTCCATCTCCCAGCTAGCAGTCAAGGGCAAACTGTTGGGGGCTGCATTCGCATGGTGGGGGAACCATGTCACTTCTGGGGCTCCCTGAAAGGGGGGAGAGGCCATATTTGAGGTGGAATTGGGGAAGAGGGTCTTGTAGGGGCAGGACCAGCTCCCTGACAGCGATGCTTTCTGGATCCATCCCCGGGCTCTGGTGTCCCTGGACTTTGGGACGCCGTGAATGTCAAGGGACCTCACCACTTTGGAAAGCCTTGGTTGGGCAGGAAGTGCAGAGCAGAGAGGAACGGAAAGGGAGCCGTAGCTTCTGCAATTCAAATCAAACCTTCATCTTCTCCGGCGGAGTTATTTTAAGTCATTCATTATTATCTCTCCTCTGAAGCGGAGGCCGTTTGATACTGGGAGGTTGTTCAGAGCAAAGAGGACACGGAGGCCTTCTCCGCGCTGCGGACAAAAGATGGCCAACGCTAGCAAACACCTCCATTAGCAGGAGAGGGGGACCCTCCACCAGGCGGCAGGGAGGACAAGGTCCCCCCCCCCCATGTTCCAGGGGGAGCTGTTGGGGCTGGCGGTGGGGGAGCGGAGGCAGAGAGTCTGGGCTAGGAACTGCTGCCTCTCCACTTCCCAGTCCTGTGACCTTGGCTGCCAGTCACCTCCTAAAGCCTCTGTTTCCTCGTTTGCTGCTGCTGACCACCCTTGGGCCAGCCCCTGTCTCACAGTGACCCTGAGCCCAGCAAGACCCCATGGTGCCTGACCCAGCCCCTTCTCCCCCAACGCCCCCCACTTCCCCTGTCCTGAAAGACTGTGAATCACTCTGTTGTGACCCAGAGAACTTTTCACCAGCTGCCACCAGCCCTTTCTTCCTAGTCTCTTTAGCCTGGAAGCCCTCTGAAACTCATGCAGCCGAAAGTGCGTTCGCCAGGAACGGAACCTGGGTCTCCTAAGGAGAACGCGGGTAAATTCTGCTAGTGCAGGAACTAAGGGGCCAGATAAGCACCACCATCACACACACACACACACACACAAACACAAACACACAAATTCTGCCATCAAGTCTATTTCAAGTCACAGAGACTTTATAGAGCAGAGTAGATCTGTTCCTGTCAGATCCCGAAACTGGCACTCTTTAAGGGAGTACAAAGCCTCCCCTTTCCCTCTTGGGGCAGCTGGTGGTTTCAAACTACTGACCTTGCAGCCAGCCGTCCAATGCATAACCCACGACACCACCAGGTGTCCCCGAGCTATTGCTGAGCCTTTCCACTTCAAAGCCCCGTGTGGAAAGACCATTCCCAGGCACCAGCTGCACCCAAGCCTCCTCACAAGCCCACGGGAAGGCACGAACACCCCAGGGCTTGCTGGGCTTCAGCGGATGGCTCTGTGGAGTGAGTGAGTTACACTGGAAATCCACAGGGCCCCTGCACTGCACACACGGAGATTCCATCCCTGAGCGCCAAGAGGTGTGAAAACGTGGTGGGGCCAGAGAGGTGCAAAGACCTAGGCTGCCTTTGCCAGCAGATGAGCCCAGCTTTGACTCACAGCCGGGGAACCCGGGGCTGATTGCTGCTCCTCTCTGAGACCCAGGCTTCTCCTTCAAAATTGAGGGGCGTTGCCCTTGAGCTGAGTGAGTGGGACGTCACCCCCAAGCCCAAACCCACTGTCGTCGAGTCTATCCCTACGAGACAGAGTATAACTTCCCCCATCCCATGCCCACTGGGTTCCTGTGACTGTACAGGGATCGGGCGGCCTCAACTCTCTCCCGTGGGGTGGCTGGCGGGCTCACACGGCTCACCTTGAGGTGAGCAGCCCAGCTTGCGACGACAACACCTGCAGCAGCTCCTTCGGTGCCCGTAGGCGGCAGCGATGTGCTCTCACTGCAGGTGAGGGATGCTATGTTGCACGGGAATGCACAGTTCCCATCAGAGAGAGGGCCTCGGGGAGTGCCGAGAAGGTTCTGACGTGGAGGAACTGCTGGAGGAACTGCCAAGACAGGCGGCTGTCCTTAGCGAGAGGCCCAGGTGCAGACCACTGGGGTAGACTCCCAGCCGCCACCAACCGCCTGTGGTCACCATGTCCGTTCTGACTTCTGCTGGCCCCATGAGTGTGTATGCCCCACTTAGTCCTCGGTGGTTGAGAGCTTTCAGAAGGAGGTCACCAGACCTTGCTTCTGAGGTAACCGAGGTGGATGCCACCATCCCACCTCTCCCCAGCTGAGAGTCCCGGCCATTTGCACCCCCTGGAGGGTCCTATTACAGCCACTCTTGACACGAGCCACTGCCACAGCGTGGATTCTGGCTCAGAGATCCGACAAGACAGAGCAGAGTTACTCCTTTGCGAGTCTGAGGCGGCTGGCTCTTTACGGGAGCAGAAAACGTCCTCTCTCTCCCACGGGGCGGCTGGTGGTTTCAGACGGCTGACCTTGTACTGAGCAGTCCATCCCATAACTCGAGGGGGACAAAAATCAAGCCCGTCCATGGAAACTCCTGTGAGGACAGCACACGGCCCGTGCAGTCCTCCTAGACTTGGCAGGGGGAGCCCAACTCGGGGAGAGGAGGGTGGGGCCGCCCACACAGCAGGCCTTCAGATCCCACAGGCCAGGTGTGGCCCGGAGCGTGGACCCCTGGGCCGCCAAACCCAAACAAACTCCTGGGCATTGGGTTGGCTCGGATTCCCATGACCCTCTGGGCCGAAGAGAATGGCCCCCTAGAGCGGCGGTTGTCACCTTCCTTACACCGTAACCGTTTCCCCTCATTCCTCATGTTATGGTGACAACCCCACACACACACCCATAACATTATTTTCATTGCTACTTCAGCACTGTTGTGCTACTGTGGCGAATGGGGCGACCCCTGTGAAAGGGCCGTGCAACCCCCAAAGGGGTCGTGTGTGACCCACAGGCTGAGACCCACAGCCATTGTTTTCAGAGCTGCCTGAAGCCCGGGGGCGGATCTTTCTTCGTGAGAAGGCTGGTAGGTTTGATGCCCGCTTCCTGGCGGTCGAGCTGTTAACCTCTTCGCCACCAGGCCTCCCTCCTTAGTTCCCCTTCCCGGTGCTTCCTGTAAGCTGGAGGTGGAAGCTGCACCGACCTCACAGCGGCACGCGGAGGATTAAACAAACCGGAGCTCGTTAGAGAACCCGTCCGAGCGGCGGCCACCGCTGCTCATCTTCCTGATTGTGTGGCGCTGGAGAAGAATATAGACTGCCCGACGGCCGGCGACGAGGACAGACAGCTGTGTCTCGGAAGAAGTCGGACCCAAGGGCTCCTTTGAGGCCAGGGTGGCAGGACATACTTTGGGCACGTGGTCAGGAGAGACCAGTCCCCGGCGAAGGACATGGAGTGTGGTCAAATGGAGGGGCAGAGAGACAGAGGAAGGCCCTGGGCGAGATGGACGGAGACAGCGGCTGCATCCGTGAGGATGGCGCAGGGCCGGGCAGTGTCCTTCCATTGTGTGGGGTCTGTCCTGAAATAACAGCAGTGTTGCTAACAGAACCTGGGACTCTGGACAGGAAAGCCCGCCACCTCTTTCCTCCGCTCCCTCTTCCTCAAAGACAGCCCCCAGAGCTGGAGGAGGGATGGGGACCGGGGGGCTGCACATCAAGACCCCGCAGCGGCATCTCTCTAAGCGGTGCCACCTCTGAGTGCCATGGAGATGGCGTACCTCCAACGGGCAGGTGACCAGGGCAGCACTGGGAAAGTAGCAGCCCCACAGGTTCTCTGGCTAGTTCCCGGGAATGAATGCCTGGAGCTTTTGTGGAGACCATGACTTCCCCAGCTCTTGGGGGTCGGGGGGGGGGCAAAGGTAGCCTGAGAATGCAGAGTGGACATCTTGCTGGACCGGAGCTGCCCACCTAGCTGTAGAGATGGTGGAGAGTTAGGGAAGGAGGCGGAGGGGCAGGTGGTGGCAGGGGGAGGATGAATATCTTATTTTGGTCCTGCTGATGACCTGAAGGCAGTACTTGCCACGTGCCAGCCCCAGATGAACAGAGCCCCCAGTCATTGGGCCGGTTCCAACCCACACCCAGCCCTGAGCTCCGTGGGGTGACCGGTGGGAAGCAGATCAACCAGGCCTTTCTTCGGAGGCCCCTGTGGGTAGGCGTTCGGCGTCAGCTTGGGAGTGGAGCACTTCGCCAGCTGTGGCACACCGTACGCCCAGCACGGTCCTTAACAACTTTCTGGTATGATCCTGGGGTCAACGTTGTAACCGCCAATCTAGACCGGGGAGTGGGAGGAAGGGGGAGGTGCCTGGCCACCTTGTTTCATGCCTGAGGGATCAGAGCGGAGTACGGGAAGGTTGAGCATCGTTGTCAAAGCCACACAGACAAGTAGGGGACAGCAGGGCTTCCGGTCCTGTCCGGTCCAGCCTCAGGCCCAGCCCCTTCCCAGGCTTGGAGCTCAATAATCTGCCTACATTTAGTATAGTTCTCAGAGCGGCGGGTGCTGGGTCTCCGTTTCCTGGCCTCTAAAAGGGTGCCTACCCCACACTTGCTTTAAGAATGAATGGACTAGACGGTGAGGTGGTGGAGCCCAGGCGGCAGCCGGGCCCCGGAGTGAGGACCACCATCAGGCATCCTACTCCCTGCCAGGCTACTGGATTAAGAGAGTCAGGCAGCCACCAGCTGTCCCTGTGTTCCAGGGCCCTCCAGCAGCCAGGATTGTGTGAGTCACACTGGGCCGTGGTTGGCCTGTCCCCTCCACACCCAGCACCCGACCCTGCAGGCCCTCCTTCCCCTACCTGCCTGCTGGTTCTCACCTCCCAGGGGTGACAAGAAGGGACCAGGTGTGGGAAAACCCGAGTGTTCTGAGAGCTGTTGGCTAGGCCTCTTCAGAGTCCTCACAGAGCTGGACATGGGCTCCAGAGGCTGACATCCTTCCACCACGGAGCGCATCAGGGTCCAGCTGCCGGGCCCTCTCCCTGTGGCTGCTCCCTTCCCCCCATCTGCCCACAGCTCTACATTGGAGTCAATATCCTGAACCTGACGCAGTCAGAAAAGACCTTGCTGGGAGTGCCCCAGGGGCTGTTTGTCCCATGGGCCACCCACAGGCCACATCAAACATCTTCCCACTCCTTCAGACATGCCTGGAGCTCAAAGGGTGCAGTGTCCATCTTTCTCCTCTCTCCACCCCCCCTCCCAGAGTGACCTCTCTGCCTCTCACTGGTCTCCCTGGCCCCATCCTTGCTGCCCAGTGTAGTAGCCAGCATCAGTAGCCAGCGTCAGTAGCCAGCCCTCAACCATGTGCGACAATCCAGGGACTTGTAAGGGCTGACGGTCCACTATAATAACAGAAGGTCTGGGTTCCCTGTGAGCTTGAAGAGGTGATGGAGACACCCTCACCGGGGGGTGGGGAGGTCGGAGATGTGGGGTCTGACAGTCCAACTCTCTCCTTGGGTCGGCAGAAATCCGAAAATTGTCTGAGATGCCTTTGCCCACACCTGCCCATTCAGAAAGCACCAAACCGCCACCCGCTCCATTCTGAGTCGTAGTGACCCCAGAGAACAGTGTGGGGTGGCCTCCACACAGTTTCCAAAGCTACCAGCCTTTAGGGCAGCAGAGGGTGGGTTTGAACCTGCGGCCTTTCCATTAGCAGCCAAGTGCTTGGCCACCAGGGCTCCTCCCAGACCTGTGAAGGTCCCACTCGCTGACCCCCATCTGTCCCTGTGTGTGATGGGCAGTGCCTGGACCCAGAAGCTGACAGTCCTTGTGTGTCCCTCTGGAACTTCCAGGGGCACTGCTGTGGGGAGCTCAGACTTAGCAGGAAGTGTGGTGATGGAAGATGCTGGAAAGACCGAAACGGGGGTGCAGACTTTGCGGTGATCTGGAGAAGAATACAAGCTGCTCCCAGAGTCCACAGGGCATCCCCGCTCCTCTGCCACCAGTGGGATTCAGCTTGATTGCTGCTAGCGGCTGGGAGCTCGGCCCCGACTCCTGGTGTCGCCATGCAGCCTGGGATCAGATAGGTGTGATCTGGGAGGGCGGAATGCCAGGCCTTTCTTCCTACTTTGTTTTTGCCTAGAGCAGTGGTTCTCAACCCTCCTTGTACCCTAACTCTTTCATGCGGCTCCTCAGGTGGTGGTGACCCTCAACCATAACATGATGTCCATTGCTATGTCAGCACTGTCAGTTTGCTACGGTGATGAATCAGGCGACCCCTGTGAAAGGGTCATGCGACCCCCAAAGGGATCTCCACCCACCGGGTGAGAACTGCTGGTCTAGAAGCTCCACAGAAGCTAAGCTCAGCACGGCCTCCCCTGACCAGTGGGTGGAAGCTATGTAGGTGGTGCTGTGGCTGGGAATGGAACCCTGGTCTCCAGTGGTGTTGTAGTCGGGGGCCACTACATTGATCCTAACCCCTAGTGACACTGTGCACAGCAGAACACCAGGCCACCCAGGCCTGGGCCATGCTCACCATTGTTGCCCCCGTGGTGCCTATCCAGCTCGTGCAGGGCCTCCTTCTTTCTGACTTTCCTTGCACTTCACCAAGCACCATGTCCTTCACAGAGATAAGTCTCTCATGACCACATGCCCCACGTAGGTCAGACTCCTTCTCACCATCCTTGTCTGCAAGGAGCTCTCAGGTCAGACTTCTTCCAAGATAGACCTGTCGATCTTTGGGGCAGTCCCTGGTACTTTTCAGTCATGGTCTCCAGCTCCACGATTCAAACGCATCCATTCTTCTTCGCTCTTCCTTCTTCGACGCCCATCTTCCACATGCATACGAGGCGATGAGAAAACCGTGGCTTGCGCCTGGGGCGCGCCAGTTCTCAGAGCCACATCCCTGCTTTTCAATCCTGTCAGGAGGTCCTGTGCAGCAGACGGACCTCAGAGGGCATATCTTTCCATCTCCAGACGGCTGCTTCCACGCGCGTGGGGGGGGGGGGTGTGTGTGTGCAAGCAAGACAAAATCCTGGACCGCGTCAACTTTTCCCCCCATTGATCACGAGATACCTCGTTGGCCCGGGTGTGAGGAGTTGGGTCTTGGTCACACGGCGTTGTGATCCGCATGGCAGGCTGCAGTCCTTGATGTTCCTCAGCAAATGCTTCAGGTCCCCTTCACTTTCAGCAGCAACCCTTTGTTGCTGCTGTTGTTTTGCTTGGGTGGGCGGCAGCTGTTGGGTCCTGCCAAGTGGGCCCCGGATGATGGCAACCCTACAGGGTCGAACTGCCCCCCAGGGTCTCCTGGGCTATTACAGGAGTCGGTTGCCGTGTCTCCAGAATAACTCCAGACTCACTGCCGTCAAGGTGATGCCACATTCTAGCAGCCCCCCGGGATGAGATCCGAACAGCCCCTGTGGGTTTCCGAGATGATAACAACTTTCTTCTGTGGAGCAGCTGTGGTTTCAAACTGCTGACCTCGTGGTCAACAGCCCAACGTATGAACCTCTCTGTCCCCCGGGATCTCGCAGACCCAGCTACTTCAAGTAGCTTTGTCTGCAAAGCCATCTCACTGAAGCCAGCCTGGTGGAGGAAACCTGCCTGCCTGGATGACCTCACAGTGCCCCTCCCTCCCCAGCCCACCAAGCTGCCCCTTCTGCTTCTCCCAGAATGCCTAGGGACCACAGCCCAGACCCTTGTAGTCTGTGCTCACCTTCTCCGTGTTGCATTAGCCCCAAGGAACCTTCTTACCTTTCCTTGGGACTTCCCCTGAAACCCACTCAGACTGCCCGTCTAGTCGATGCCGACTCTCAGGGCCCCAGGGGTCAGAGCACGGTTTCCAAGGGCTGGTTCCCCAAAGTTAAAATGCTGGGCCTTTCTTTGAAGGCATCTCTGGGCAGACTCACTCCTCCCACCTCGGTTTACCTGCTGAACGTCTTCGGGAACCCTGGTCCAGGTGGTGACCCCCGGGCTGCCCCCTATTCTCCCCACTGCCCAGTCCACCAACCTCTCATCCCCAGGAAGACACCTTCACAAACACTGGCAGCTTTGTCGGGAACAGGAGTTTCCTTCCCCCCAGCTGATGTTGGTTCCCGGCAGGTGTATGTAAAGTAGGATTTCCCTGGGTGTGAGTTGGGGGGAGCAACCTGCCAAGTCTTACTTCTGAAGATCCACTGGGTGGATTTGAATTCTCCACCTCTCAGGTGAGCAGCCCAGGGCCATCCAGAGACCTTAAGGGCCTGAGAGACCTCCTTGAGTGACAGGAGATCTAGGCCCTGGTAGCCCTGGCCGGGTGACGGCATGCTGGCGTGGGGCTTGAGGAGGGCCGCAGATTTAGCCGGACCTATAACCAAGAGCAGAGAGGGGGGCCGCCAGGTGTCCCCGGTAATAGGATCAGCAGGTATTTGGACCACGAACATCTGTTCAGAAATCCCCCGAGCGGTCTACTGCTGACTCTGGGCTTCCTGGAAGCGTAAGAGCTGAGTCCCCAGCCCAGTGTAGGTCCTTCTTCAGGGCCGCTCTGAGCCTCTCCGGGTGTGCAGCACCCCGACCCTCACCCCAGATCCTCCAGGCTGCACTCACCCGGCAGCTACAGCCCTCATCAAGCCAATGTCAGTTTGAAAGCACTTGGCCTCCTGAAAGGCCATGCATTATTTAACCAATCAGCTGTCAGGAAGGGAAACTGTTCTCAGGGTCAAGCCCAAAGGGGACTCCGAGTGTGGTGCTTTGCAGCCTGCCTGGAGATTGTCAGATTAATTCTCACTTACTTACTTCTGACCTGATGGAAAACGCATTTCCACAAGGTCAAAGCATTTCTCACCTGCTCCACGGTTTCAGGAACGGTGTGAGGCAAGTGACGGGGAGGACTCACCTGGGCTGGAATCTGGACCTGGGATCCCAGTTCCAATGCCCCCTAAGCATGACTTGGGGCAAGTGACCGACCACCACCTGCCCCCCAGGCACCCACCCTGAGCCTCAGTTTCCCCTTCAGAGGGGTGAGGGACAGAAGGAGGAGGCCTACTTTGAGCAGGGGTTCGGGGTGGGAAGCACTTGGTAAGAAAAGCTCACTTTCAAACCTCAATTATTTGGCCTTTATTGTCGTCATCGTTTCCCAACCAGCCCAGCGAGATGCCCGCATGATAGACATAGACACTTAACAACAGACCCTTCCAAAGCAACTGGGGGGAGGTGGGACTGTGGCCACCAGCCTCATCCTCCCAGGTCTCCTGAGCCCTCTCCCCCCCACCCCTTTGTTTCTCACTGCTCACTTTCCGAGTCTGACTGTTCACACTGAACCTTGGAGAGAAATTGCCAAACGGTGTTATCTGTCTTACCACTTCACGCCCCGCCTTCGGGGCCCTGGTGCCACTTGGAATGCCAGGTCGGCAGGTAGGCATCGAAGGTCTTGCAACTCCACAGAATGAACAAGCCCTCCTTGAAGGATGTCCCCGGATTCTCTGACTAGCCCCACCCTTCGAGCAACCGTCCGGCTGCGTCTCTCCCGACGGTGCCTCCGACACCTGTGGGTCTCTTAAAGAAGACTCGCTGCTCACTTGTGTCCTGAGGGGCACCTGTAAGGAGAAGCTCGCCATCAGATGGTGCTGGGTGGAGGCTGGGGGACAGAGACTTGAACCCTGCAATCAAATCTGTTATATAATCGGAACGGGGTGTGGGGGCAGAAGTAGTTCTGAGAGCGCTTCCTGGCCGAGCCCAAGGTCAGGCCATGTCTCTGGGGCAGTGTAGAGGGGGCGGGGGAGGGGAGGGGGGATGCCAGACAGGTGGGCACCGGAGGGGGTGGGCAAGGGAGGGTGAGGGAGATACAGGGCAAGGTTCAGTGTGAGCAGCCACGCTCGGAGAGTGAGCAGTGAGAAACAAAGGGGTGGGGGAGAGAGGGCCCAGGAGACCTGGGAGGATGAGGCTGGTGGCCACAGTCCCATGGACTGGCCCGGTGGGTTGGGACAATCACAGGTCCAGAAAGCACTTAGACCCGTACCCGGCCCGCTCGCGGCAAAGCGTGGTGGACTTGCCCTGGGCCGTGGTGACGACGGCTAACGCTTTGAAGCCCTTTCGGCGAGCGGTAACGGCGTGGACAAACTGTTTTAGGAAGCCAAGTCTGGCATAGCAAAAAACCAAGATAATTACCAGATATTTAGGCCAGAAGCGAGCTGATTAGCATAGCTCTGTAAGGCACACTTAACAACACCCAGTGACCTAATTTCTCGGAGGGGAAGCAGGAGTCCGTGCTCTTTACCTACCCGCAGCAGAGGCTACACAGAGACAAAACCACCGCTACTCCCTTGGGGAGCTGCCTGACCCCGGAAATAAACCAGACCACCTCCCGGCCTTCCATGTGGGCTGCTTCAATCCCGAAACCTCCCCGGGAGCCGTCTCTGTCTGTGCACCCCTATCTTGCTCTTTCTCCATCGTTAGTGCCCAGGCCCATTCAGCAGTCCCTGGCAGGGGTTCCACACACAGTTCTGGGCAGTGGCAAGTGTGGGCGGAGGCCCAGTCTATAAGGGGGTGGTCTTGTCCCCTGGAGGGATGGACCCCGGGATCCAAAGAAGGCTCTGTGCCAGCAGGAAGGAGGAAGGGAGGAGCAGCGTG
>PVJH01037620.1:0-17802 GCA_004026705.1 Nesogale talazaci | reverse complement strand
TGGGTAGCTCCCACGACCCCAGAGGGCAGTGATGCCCCAAACAAAACAAAACAAAAGGGAAGAAGAAGCGATCTAAAATTGATGGTGAGAAGGGCGTGTGATGCCTGGTGGGGTTTGATCGAGAGCAATGTATCCAAGAGGAATTACTGAGGGAGCGAATGGAGAGCGAGCATGAAAGTAGAATAGAAGGAAAGTGAAAGAAAACGAAGGGAAGAAATAGGAGGCAAAAGACATTTACAGAGGTATAGCTATAGGAATGTATGCATGTAGATATATTAACTCATCATGATAGAGTTAGAGGCCAATGTACATATATTTATATGTTAAGTATTAAGATAGCAGAGAGTCTTTTGGCCTCTCCTCAAGGCCTCCCTTAACATAACAACACTTTGTTCTATTTGTCTGGTGCTCTTTGATACTCACCTTCCTGATCACTGAAAACAAAATGGAGGCATAAGCAATTGTGGTGAAGAGAGAAGATGGTGCCCAGCTACCTAAAGATATAGTGTCTGGGATCTTAAAGGCCTGAAATGAAACAAGCAAGGTAGAAAATAAGCCTACATGGACGAAGCACATCAGTCTGTGTCATCATGAGGTGGCGATGGCATCAGGTATCAAAAGATCCAAAACAAACAATTATATCAATGCAAAGGAGGGGAGTTGGAGTGGAGACCCACAGCCCATCTGTAGACAAATGGATATCCCCCTCAGAAGGGTTATAAGGAAAGGATGAATCAATCAAGGCGCAGTATAGTACCAAGAAATTGCTCATCTTTCTTCTAGTTCCTGAATGTTTCCTCATTCACTCCACCCTCCACGACCATGACCCAATTCTACCTTACAAATCTGGGTAGACTGGAGAGCACACATTAGTTCAGATAAGAGGTCTGGACACATGGAATTCTACAGATAAGAGCTCTGGACACAAGGAATTCAGGACAAATAAACCCCTCAGGAACAGTAGTGGAAGTAGTGATATAATAGAGGTAGGGAGAGGACTGGGGAGGGGGGGTGGGACGCATTGCAAGATTGGATATATAGCTTCTCCTACCCCTAAGGGGACAGATAACAGAAATATGGGTGAAGGGAGACAATGGACAGTGTAAGATACAAATTATATATATAATTGATTAAGGATTCACGAGGGTGGGAGGATGGTGGAAGGAAGGGAATAAAAGAAGAGCTGATACCAAAGACTCAAGTATAAAATGTTTTGGAATTGATGATAACATGTACAAATATGCTTGATACAACTGATGTGTGGACTGTTTTAAGAGCTGTAAGTGCCCCCAATAAAAATGATTTTTTAAGAAAGAAAGAAAGAAAGAAAGAAAAGCAAGAAAGAAGTCATCTCTGGGCAAAGATGACTGAGTCACAATCAAAGCATCAAATGCCAAAATTAAAATAATTAGTTTGCTTATTGCTACTCACTGCTGGAGAAGACCTGGAGGTGTAGTGGTTATCAGTTGAGTGGCTAGATGTTTGGAACTACCAGTCACTCTGAAGAAGAAGGATGGTGTTTTTTACTCCCGTTACGTGCCTGGAAATACACAGGGGGACAATTGTACTCTGTCCTATAAACTTGCTATGAGCCTTGATGGCAGTGAGTTTGGGTTTTTATTTTTGGTTTGATATGTGACCTTGCTTATGGGATCATGGCTCTCTGAACTCTGTCTTGCAGAAATGTCAAGTTGTTGTACAGCGCAAATGGGCTCAGGAGGACCATGACAATGAACTAGTCTTCAGAAGTTTTGTGATGGAAGCCAAGTCCTGACCTTGAAAAGTCCTCCTTCCTATCACATCAGTTCTATTGCTCACATTCCAGAGTTACTGCACCCATTGAGACTCCTCCTCCACCTATGTCTCGGATGCTGATACCATTCTTCACTCCATAGGCAGGTTGTCACAAAGACTGTATATACCCTGTGATATGTAGGTTTATTGTGCCAAAATGGCCAATGAACACATGTGGGATTAACTGAAGGGCAGAAAGATAAATGGATCGACAAGCCTGACCCTTCTTGTCTCTTCCTGTTTGATCACCAGACCAATGTGCGGCTGGCTGCCTTGCTTGTTCTGTGTCTTCATTTCCAAGCTGCACTCCCTGTGGGACACCTAACCCATGGACTGTGTTGCTGTCAGTAGAGGTTCCTTCAAGACCTGCTTCATCATGTATATTGGAATATACATCTCTTGAGCTGGGGACTGTCAGACCCTGTCTTCTGGCCAACTGTTGGCCTACCTTACCGTTTGCTGCCTGTGGCAGGATAGCCTGAATTGATCTACAGAGGACTACCCTGCAATCCTTAAGACTTGAAGGAGTGTCAATGTATTAGCTTCCTCACGTACATGAGTTGTACCAAGCCATTTGTACTGCTTTATAGATTCATTAGCTGTTTATTTCTTGTTTATCTATCTATCTATCTATCTATCTATCTATCTATCTATCTATCTATCTATCATCTATCTAGCTATCTATTTCTACATAAATAAAATTATTAGTGTCCTGGTCCTGTTTCTCTAGAGAACCCTGTCTAAATATGCCCTTACTTTGGAAGACTATGGACTGTTACACTGTGCTGTGAGCACTTGGCAGAGCTCATTGCAAATGAAAGTCTTGCTTAGTGAAGCTGCAGTGTGACCCTGCAGTGACTGTGAACCGAGATTCAAGAGGAAACATAACGTTCTGATCAGGACTATAGTTACCATGACTGTTCTTTGCTTCCTAGTGTTAGGAGCCGGGGGTGGGGTGGGGGTCTTGCTAGGGTGGGCTTTCAGAATCCAGAAAGTACAATTTGGTGGTGATGGGGAGGGGAGTATGGAGATCAGAAACCTGATTAAAATGAAGGCTGTTCCCCTATAACAGTATAGTGGTGGGCAAATCATGTAAGCTCAAACAGACTAAAAACTGAAACTCTCTCAGAGGCTATGACAAAAATTGAATAAGCAAAAGGATTAAGGTAGTAAGAGTAAAGAATCTAGTTCAGTGCCTGGCATGTGGATGATACATGATGAATGAGTAGTTGCTCTTCTAATAATAGATACTAATTGCTATTATTAGCCCACACTCTTTCAACCTCTCTGTAGAACGTTTAGCATGGAGGCTGAGTTGCTATGGTTTTATCTTGAAAACTGGGAACTGGGGCTAAGAGATTATGAAAAACATAGCCTTTTAATTAAGCTTTTCTTAATTAGTTAAGAGAATACAGCAATTTTATATGGTATCTAATTTTGCATTCTTTAACTTTTTATTTGAAGAGGACAGTATTGATGTTGCAATTGGGAGAAAAAAATCCATTTAAAAAAACTTTGTTACACCTCTTGGTATCTAATGATTGGTCCAATACTGATATCCCAAAGAAATGATCATTAAAAAGAATGTAAACAATGCAATTCCATGATAACTTCATGAATCTATTTGATATTCCAGCTTGGAATGCAGCATTGAAATCTAATCATGGGCAAACATTGGAAAAACTCAAAATGAAGAACATTGTATTAAAATAGGTGACTGTATCTTCAAATTTTTCAATGTCATAAAAGCTAAAGAACGTCTGAAGGAATGGTTCAGATGAAAAGAAATCAAAAAGACATAATCACTAAGAGCAATGGAAATGGTATAAAATATCTTGTTAGGTTAATTGAGAAATTGGAATCAGACTGTTACAGTCATGTGCTTATGTTAATTTTATGATTGAAATGTAGGGGTAGAGTCTAGCCTGTTAATCCGAAGATAGCCACTGAATAGCCAAAGAGGCCTCTGGGTGAGCGTGGCTTTTTCCTGATATGTCTGGGATATGTCTGGGCTATCTCGCGATATTTCCCTCATGAAGGTGAGAAGCTAGCTACCCCAGTGGTTGGGAGTTAGTCTCAGAGACGATAAATCACGGACAAGACAAGACGGCAGCGTCCGAGAAGCTGGAGGAGACGGTGGAGAGTCCACACAGCTTTGCCCTGACGGAGCCAGACCTCTGAAGCTGGGGCGGCCAGATGGAGACCTCTTCCAGCAATGAGTTGCTTCTGCTCTTGATGGACCCTGAGCCCTGGAAGCGAGGAGCCATGGGGAGACCCCTGCCAGTGCCGGCATTCTGCACCCACTGACCTGTGACTTCGTGAGTCGGAAGGACACTTTATAGACTGATTTTGGGCATATGGGTTAATATCAGACTTATGACTTTGAACTGAACTGGGCTTAATGTTCTTTTCCTCTTGTATATAAACCTTTTCCTCATATCTATGTGCGTGTCTATGAAATTTGTTCCTCTAGCCTACCTGGACTAACACACAGACAATAAGATATATGATGATAAATACACACACATTGATACCTTCTACATCATCATCATCATGATCATCCATGAAGAGTGCCATTCTCAAGTTTTGCACAAAGAAAGCAAACCAAGGGCTCTTATAAAAAGCAGAAGCATATGTTTGTGAGTTGAAAGTTGTATGAGGTTAGAAGCACAATCATGTGGAGATGAATCATTGACTCAGTGATGTAGATAGCAAGTCACGATATAGGTAAATTTCCAGAGTCAGTATATACTTTTTAATGAATGACATATAGGTTTTCTAAAAGTTACAAGTGTGCTAAACATATAATCCCTGATTCAATGTGTTTTATCTACAAGGTAGTGCTAGGTCACACTCCTTCCCTTACCTTGACCTTGAACTTAAATGTATCAAGACTCTTACCTTGTCCCATTTTCAGGGATAGGTCAGGAACTTGTTTTGTAGTAAAAACAGCTAAATGTTTGGTGTTTTTTTTTCCCTTGTTATTGCTGTTTTGTTTGTTTTAGTGCCATCCAGTCAGTTCCAGCCTCACACTTGTTATGTTTGAGCCCATTGTTGCAACCACCGTATCCATGCATTCCACTGAGAATCCTCCTCTTTTGAGTTCGCCTTCTGCTTCACAAACATGACCTTTACCAAGGAGCCTTGGTAGTACTGCTATCTAAGTGTTGGACTACTATCTTCAAAGTTGGAAGTTCCAACCAGCCAGCTGCTCTGTGGAAGAAAAGGTGGTGTCGACAGCTCCTTTAAAGGTCTACAATCTCAGAAGTTCTACACAAGGTCACTGTAAGTTTGAATAATTGATTTGATGGCAGAATTGATTGGATGGCTCCTTTTCCACTAGCTAGACTTTCTTAATCACATGTCCAAAGTATGTGAGATAAAGTTGTCTCTCTTTTGTTTTTGAAGAGCATTTTGTCTGTGCTTCTTTCCAAGACAGAATGGTACATTCTTCTGGTGGTGCATGGTATATATATATCATCTACTTGAACTCTATAATTCAAATGAAACAATTCTTCTCTATAAGAATTCCTTTTCATTGTTCTACTTTCCCATGAAGATGAAACTATTGTTTCTTAACATATTTGCAAATGCCCTGAAACAGTAGCAGTTGTGAGGATGACACTGGACCACTATGAGTTGAAATAGACTCAACAGTACTTAATAACAAAAGTGTTAAAATGGTTGAATCACAGGAGGAAAAACATCCACTAGTATGAAGAACCCAACATGGTTGTTTAGGAATTGTTTGGAAATGTGGGTAAATGATTAAAGGTGGTAGGAAATTTCTAATGTGGTGACCCAAAAAGAAATTTGCTTTGCTTCATGGAGAAGAATTTGGCATCAGGATTGGAGGAAGGCATGTAGATGACATAACCTTGCTTGCTGAAATGAGGAAGACGTGATATCCTTGCTGATGAAATTCAAGGATTGCAGCTTTCAGAATGGATAACAACTCAACTAAAGAAAACCAAAGTCCTGGCAACTGGACCAGTAGATAACATTCTGAGACTGGAGAAAAGATGGAAGTTGTCAAGAAATTTGTTTATTTGGATCTATAATAAATGCTTATGGAAGCAGCAGTCAATAAATCAAAAGATGAGTTGCCTTAGGTAAATTATCCGCACAAAACCTCTTTAGAGTATTGAAAAGGAAAGATGTTTCTTTGAAGAATTAAGTGTGGCTGACTCAAGCCATGATATTTTCCCTTGCCTCATATGCATGTGAAAGTTGGACATTGAATATGTAAGACAGAATAAGGTCAAAGAAGAGTTGATGCATTTGAATTGTGGTGCTGGAGACCAGTTTAACCAAAAGGAGAAACCAGAATGTCTTGGAAGAAGTACGGCCAGAGTGCTCCTGGGAGGCAAAGATGGTGAGACTTCATCTTATGTACTTTGGACATATTGTCAGGAAAGACCAGTCCCCAGTGAAGAGCATCATGCTTGGTAAAGTGGAGGAGCACTGAAAAGAGGAAGGCCTCCCAAAAGAGAGATTGAGTATGGCTGCTGCAAGAGCTTCAGGCACAGGAACAATTGTGAGAATGGTGAAGCACCATGCAGTGTTTCCTTCTGTGCATAGGGTTGTTATGGATTGAACTGCTTCATAACACATCACAACAATGATATCTGGCTTTTGTATGAGGGACTAGGCTAGACCTCTAAAGTGTGGGGTAGGACAGCAGGGCTGATCAGGAGATCTGTTTGAGCAGAGGAGCTTCCTTCTCCCTTGGATACCATTCCAGGATCATCCCACCGGACATGTTTGAATGAGGTCATCATCCTTTAGGTTCTTTGTGCTTATTCTTCCAGTGAAGGCATTTGACTCTCACACTAGATTTTCAACTTTTGCTTTTTTGACAAAGTGCAAATCAGTGTGCTCTAAGTGTTTTTGGTTTAGCATGTCCACTTGAAGGAAAAGTTGAAATTTAAAGCCTGTACATCTGCGAGTGGGAGCTTTAAAACTCCACAACGCAATGTGATTACAGCTTGATTGAGAATATATATACTTCATTAATTGGATTTTTCATTGATGTTTTGTTCTTTCACAAGGTCTTGAAGTCAAATAGATTTAGGCTTGGGTGTTGATTTTGTTATTTTGTCTTCTAGAAACCTTGAGTTAGTTGCAACTTATTTGAAGTCTTTTTTTTTTTGGGGGGGGGGCATCATTGCCCTCAGGTGGTGGGAGTAGGAGGCCCAGCCTTTGCTCCGTGGAGCTGGAATCGAACCTCCATCCCAGTGGGCTGCAGTCCCACACACAACCACTATGCCACGGGGTGCAGCCAGTTGCAACTTATTTTAATTTGATAAAGTTATATAATAATAAAAAAGATAATAATAATAATAGGGTTTTCAATGAGCCATCCCCAGTATGTTACTTAGCACAGTGCCTGACTCTGAGAAGTGTTCAATCGACATTAGCCTTTATCATTATTCAAAATATTCATCAATAGATTCCCTCTCTATCCCAACTCTAAAATACCAAAAATACCTCTTATGTTCAAATTAATAAAAATTAATAGTACACACAAAAGTCACAAGGTTGGATGCGTCCTAAGAATACACTTGATATTTATGACCTCTTTTCTCTGTATGTATTGAGTTGAAGGGTAGCCCCAAAGATATATCTGTAACCTAATCCCAATTGGGGCAGTGGTGGTTCAGTGGATGAATTCTCATTTTCCATGCAGGAGATGAGGGTTCAATTGTCTGTCAGAGGTGGCTGAGTTGCAATGATATTAAATAGGTTCCAGTGGAATTTCCAGACTAAGACAGATGAGGAAAAACGACCTGGCTATCTACTTGTCAGAATAACAGCCACTGAAAACTCTATGGATCACATTAGTCAGATGCTGGTGCACACGCAGTTTCCATGAGTCAGGCTGACGGAGCAGCAGCTGTCAACAATGCTCAGAATCTATGAAGATTATCTTGTGCGGCCCAAGAGGGAAAGTGACCTCACATGGCAAAGATGTGAGTAAATCTGGCATCTTGAGAAGAGGTTGTTCTGGATTATGTGGGTGGACTCTAGATTGCAGTCACAGATGTCCTTGTAAGAGAGAGGCAGGGGAATGTTTAGGCGGACACGTGAAGATGAGGCTCTGTGAAAGGGACGGCAGAAAACCAGAAAGACACAACTCTAAACAGAAAGAAAAGGAAAGGAGGAAAAGAACAAATTCTCCTCTGGAGCCTCCCAGGGTGAAACTCAGTGAAGATTCGAATCCACTTCACTACTGTGGGTCAGTTCAGAATTATCGATCCTATAGACCAGGGTGCAACTGTCCCTTAGAGTTTCCCAGAATGGAATCTTTATGAAAGCCAACGGTCACTTTTCTTCTGTGACATGGGTGGTTGGGGCCACCATCCTCTTTGAATGATTGAAACTGAGCTTGAATAAGATGAAGCCCTTACTCATAGAATGTCACCCTTTAGCTAGCAGAGCACTTCAGCAACTGCAGAAATAGGGCGTCTTTGCAGTCCTGCAGACACCTTGATTCCAGTGTTCTGGTCTCTAGAACTGTGAGATAGTACATGCCTGTTGTTTTAAACCACCTTGTCTTAGCACTTTGTCCACACAGCCCTGTATTATGAATACACTGTATTAATATGGACAAGAAGTTCGCCAACCTCTCTTCTCATTCTACCTGCTACACACCTAGATAATTAAGCTTTGATGATCTCCTGCAAACACACTGCACAGCTTTATTTCTGGAAGGACCTAGGCAAGGTTGACTCCCTCTTACGCTCAATAACACACATCCCTGACAGCCAAGCTTCTCTCCCCAGTTCCTCCCCAGGGTCTGGAATTCCTTCCAGCACAGCAAATCTGTTCTCTCCATAATTAGGCAATTTGAGGCAAGGCTCAGAAAACAAATGCCTTCAGTTATGTAACACCTTGACTTCTGTAGGCGCCTGTGTATTCTGTAGTAAATGATTTTACTACAGGCCCCTTCCTGTGTGTAGACTTTAAGAGGGAAGGCAGCCAGAAAGAGCACGAGGCACTGGAAGTGGTGTTGCTATGGTGAAAATCAAAAGGACAAAACAGGAGTGAAGAGTTCTGAAGACCCAGGCTTCCTCCCTCACAATTTTACAAAGCAAACCAGAGACATAGCCCAGATGGCCGTTGCCAACAGATAACCTGATTTTGAAACTCCCCATCAATCAATTCCATGACTAAATAAGTTTATCTACATTTTACAGATGAGGAGATGAGATCCAAGGAGCTCAGTCCATGTGTCCAAAAACCATGCAACTGTTTTGGGGACGCAGGTAGGACTCAGAGAAATGTCCGTCTTTCAGCAACCCCCTGGCATAGAGAAGGATGTCTTGTTATCTCCAGACCAAGAGAAATGGAGTGAAGGGTATTTTGTTGTTGTCACTAGTGTTGTTGAGTCCATTCTGACGTATAGAGACCCTGTACAAAACAGAACCAAACACTGCCTGGAATGCGCCATTCTGCTATGCTTGCGGCAATCGATGCAGCCACTATGTTGATCCACTTCATTGAGGTTCTTCTTCTTTTGTACTGACTCTCTACTTTTCAAAGCATGATGGGTCTGTCCTGATGACATGTCCAAAATTGTGAGATAAGGTCTCACAATTCCCAATTCGAAGGAGTCCTCTAGCTGAGCTTCTTTCGAGAAAGGTTTTTTTTATTTCAAGACTACTTGTCTGTCAGTTTGTCCCACTGTGTTGGCTTTCATGTTCCTTTCATGCTAGAAGCTATGCCATGGGCATCTGAAACACCAACCGAGTAACCCAGGGCTAACAGGTTTTAGGGGTGTGCCTAGAATAAAACAAACCAGGAATAGGGACCAGGCTATCTCATTCACACACACACACACACACACACACACACACACAAATTGGCCGGTGAAAATCTTATAAACTGCAGCAGCATAAGGGTTTGGGGTTGGGTTTAGACTTCTCTGTTTCACTTGGGTGAACCCAAAAGGCTCTTATGCGTCCTGTTTCCCCAAATACCCAATGCCAGCCATCCGCTGAGCAACAACTGAGCAGAGCGACCCAAAGTCCACTCTCATTCAGAGTAGGCTCGATGGTTGATAGTTGGTGGTTGTTGTGGACAAGGATGCTTCTTTTTGCCTAGAAACAAGGCAGACTGGAATTCCTGGGTGTCTTCTCTCTAATCAGTCTTGTGTTCTTATTTAAATGGATTTTCTTTTTTGTTGCTCTGGGCTTTCCTTTTTCTATATGAAAGCTTAGGGGTTAGATGGACAAGCAAGTTAGTTTGCTGTCATCCATAACATTTTCATTGGCTGATTGTCAGAAGTAGATCATTAGGGTTTTCTTCCAAGTCCATCTTAGTCTGGAGATCTGCTGAAACCTATGCAATATCACAGCAAAATACAAGGTGTCTTGGCTGAGGATCAAATTCTGCTTTCCTGGATGGAAGGTGAAGGTCTGACCACTGAAAGACCAATGCTCACCACTAAAAAAATAAGACCCCACCCTTCTCTCTCTCTCTCTCTCTCTCTCTCTCTCTCTCTCTCTCTCTTTTGTTTAGACCACATCTTATACATAATGATTAAATTGGTATTGAAAGGAGTAAAGATCCGGGTATTAGAATTTATATACCAGCAGGTTTGCTTGTTTGTTTTTTAAAATCATTTTATTGGGGCTCTTATCACAATTCATACATATATCCATTTTGTCAAACACATCTTTACATGTGTTGTCATCTTCTTTTTCAAAATATTTTCTTTCTACTTGAGCCCCTGACATCTGTTCCTCATTTTCCCTCCTCCCTCTCTCATTCTCCTTCCCCCATGTCCCTTGATAATTTATAAATTCTTCTTCTTCTTCTTCTTCTTCTTCTTCTTCTCCTCCTCCTCCTCCTCCTCCTCCTCCTTCTTTATGTCTTACACTAACTGCTGTCTCATTTCACCCACTCTTCTGCTATTTGTCCCCCTGGGATGGGTGCCACACATGGATTGTGACTGGTTTCCCCTTACTCCCCTTCCCCTTATCCTCCTAGTATGGCTGCTCCCCTTATTGGTCCTGAGGGGTTTATCTGTTCTGGATTCCCTGTTCTGGACCTCCTGTTGCAAGGTCTTATCTGTATTAGTATGTATGCTCTAGTTTAGCCAGATTTGTAAGATAGATTTGGGGTATCGGAAGTGTATGAATAAGAGGAAGGTTGTGTGTTTCATAGGTGTTATACTACATCCTAATGACTCTTCTCTTCCTTGTGTGCCAGCAGGTTTTACAGCCAGTAGATTACAAGTCTTCCAAGGCCCTTCCAGGCTATAATATCTTCTATCAGAATCGGCTTGTGAAGCGTCTCATCGCTATCATTTAGATTATCTAGAAACTCATGATTTGTGGAAAACTCTGCTCTGAGCCTTACATTCAACTTGTCTAGGGAAAGTCATTTCTTCATGGTTTGCTCAACAATTATATATATGTGTGTGTATATATATACACACACACATATACATGTGTAACACATATATAAAGTTCTAAACTCATTTGGCCTTTCAGGTTTTAAAGGAGGTGCAAGAATTAATGAGGTCATAGAACTATTTAGGAATCATTTAGTGAATTATTGCTCTAGGATTCACACTGAAATTCTGAAAAAATAATTAAAGTATCTATTTAATGAGGATTGCGCAAGGGCCCTTTGGAGTAGAGAGGTGAGCAATCTTTTGTTCTTCAGAGGCTCACAGCCCAATAGTACTCTCCAGTTAATATTGAGTCCATCCCAACCCACAATGACTGTATGTGAAGAAGAGCAGAACTGCCCTCCCGAGGGATCTCGGTGGCTGGTTGTTCAGAAGTAGATCACCAGGTCTTTTTTCTGTGGTACCTCTGGGCGGGCTTCAACCTTCAATCTTTCTTACAGGAGCCAAGTGTATTAACCATTTGCACCACCTTGGCACTCCAGCTATGATAATCACAATATAATCACAATATTAGCCGTGACTTAATGGTATCTCTGGCCTATCAGGCAAGATAGCAGCATGCAAGGTAGCATACTCTTTTAAATGCTCACAACAAGCTGAGTAGGTAAACATCTTCCATTTTATGGCTGAGGAAATTGAGGCTCAGAGAGGTGGTAACCTGTCAAGGTCACACAGCTAGGACAACACTGACCTTTCACTCTGACCTATATTTCTAAGTGTCTGAAGCTCTTTCCACGGAGCCTCTAGAAAACAGATAGAGGTTTGAGAGAGTAAACAGGTAACACGAAAGAGAGGATTAATGTATATAGAGGGTGGGGTTGGTAATCAGGTCTCTGTGAAAGAAAAAGCTGTCAATTGTTCAAATGACGGGTAGAAATCCATGTTTGAGGCCCACTCCTGTTAGAAGGCATGATATTAGATGAGATTAATTCATTACAAAAGACTAGCTCTTCTGCGGTTATTTCAGTCCTCTCAAATTCATTAAAAAAATAAGTTGTTTTCCTATTTTTTTGAGGTATGCTGTGCATATCTCAGCAATCTGATTTTTCCCCCAAGCTGGTATGAGCACCTTGATTCTTAGTGAATTTCTGCTTTTTCTGATTGCCATTTGGGATGCAATAAGATTTACAGAAAGCAGAGGATCGTGGTGGACACAGCTGTGACAGTCACCATCTCTCCAGTGCTCCTCTGCTAAATGCAGTGTGGACAACATAGTGTGAGTGTATACACACACACACACACACTTTCCAGTGGGTTAACACCTGAAGATCAAATCATATACATCTGGAAACTCAGGAATCTGAATGTCCATTGAACATGTTAGAGAACCACTGAGCTAAAATGATTCATCCATGAAAGCAGAGAGAGCTTGAGGCTTTTGGAACATATTGTGACCCAATGCAGGTAAAAGGACAAAACAACAACAAAGCCAAACAAAACGAAACAAAACCAACCACTGAATTTTCTGAAGGAGACTCCCACAAATCACCTTTTTCAGGTTATATCCAAATCAAGTAAAATCAACAAAGGACCTTAGGATCTGCAAGACTAGTCAGAGATTATAGAAAGTGGTTTCGGTCTCCGATATTTTTCAAAAGCTCCTACCACCTATTTGTTACACTTCCCTTCCAGAATGGAAATTTCCATTGCACACATGAAAAAGGCGTATTGCCACACACAGATATCGTATATATGTATATGTGTGTATACATACACACGTGCATGTGCTAAAATGTATTCACGTGGACTGTACAGCTTAGTAAATGCTTATTTCAAGGGTGGGTCTATTTCACAGCCACCCCTTGGGTGGAAAATTATCTTCACTCTACGGAAGGTATAATCTGCAATAGCAAATAATGGCATGGCGATAAGTCAGTAAGTCATTACACAGTCTTGGCTGAGATAATGTCTGGACCACAGCATGAAAATGGGCAGTATCTATTCCCCAAGGGAAAGAAGGAAAGCGTCAACAATGGGAGCTTGGGCTAATTGACAGCAAAGACACACGTGATTTGTTCTGTTGATGCTACTTAATGATTTTTAAAAAATAAAGATTCGAAGTGAAAAGACTAATGAGAACAACGGTGATACTGTTTGAAATAGCTACGAGGCTTGACACTCGATTTTTAAAACGTGTAGTTCAGAGCTGTCCGGAAGACAGACCGTACGTACGCTTATTTTCTCCTCCAAATGCTTCCCAAATGACAAACGCACACTGAGAGCGGCTCTGTTTTCACACAGAGATGCTCTTTGCACACACATACGCATGCAGACTTCCTCCCTTCCTCTCCTTACAACAGCCAGTCCCTCCGTCTGGACCGACGCTGCGGAGAACCCGAGATGTGTCAAAACAGCTGGGAAAACCCTACCTTTTTGTTGCTCAAACACAGACGGGGTGCTGAAATCCATAGTGGCTTGTCTCATCATTTACCTCCAGAACGGTAAAAAAGCCTCAGGGCTCTCGAGAGAAGAAAGCCCACCACCGCACACTTTCCTGTCCACGGGCAGCAAGCAGCAGCTTCGCTGGCCAGGACCTCTGCTTGAGAACCAAAGGTGCATCCGAGCTGCAGGTTGTTGTCGGGGCAGACCACGCAAACAGGCAGATGCAATTCCTCTGATACCTGCCAGGAAAAGAGTAACTTCTTACAGCCTCTTTCAGGAGCTGTGTTTGTATGGCAGTGTCACACACTCTCCATGCCCACACAACATTTTAGAACCCCCAAGAGTATTTGGGGTGGAGGGCATCCGCATCCGCCTTAGATCTGGGCTGAGAAATCCCTGCGGGCCACCGGGCTTCAGCAGCCGGAATGTTGCATTTAAACCGACCGAGATCTCAATGGGTGCGTTAGGCTTCACGGGGCCAGACGGAGCATGTGCAGAGCTGCCAATGCGGTTCGGATTCGCCTGTGCTCCTGGCGGAGTGAGCCTGCATTCGGGTCACGTGAGCGGAGAGTGCCACCTCAATGGAACAGCACGTAAACATTGTAGCAGGAGGCTCCTGGCCATGTGCCCTGTGGCGTAATTAGCCTCGTCCCCAGCTCCTCTTCAACTCCCTTCAGCTCTGGGGTTTGCATGACAGGAAAGCTTAGGGGGAGGGGAGCGGCATCTGAAAGCCCATATTGGGAGGCTCAACTCCCTGTGAGGAGAAATTTAAAATCATCTGCGTATCTTTTGTCGCGCTGTTCGAGGTGGCAAAACCCAGCGAATCGAATCCCCCGTATGTCCCTCTAAGGAGCGATGGATTGAATGATATAAATAAAGTCTGAACTCTAGATGTTTAAAATGCAGCTAAAGCGATTTGTAGGATTTCACTAATACAGTGTTAAAATGCAAGAAAAGACGTCTCCAGCGTTATCTATTTTGCTGTTCACATTTTAATAAAGCCAGCACGTGCCTCTGCTTATCTAAATGTGCCTGAATGTGTTTAGAACAGCGCTGAGAAAAGGCACCCACTGAATCAACAGACTATTGCAGGGGAGTGCAATTTGCTCATCTGCTTCCACATCGTTGGCTGTATCACAACGATCTGCTATAATATATATGTGTATATCATATATGTAATAAATGTGTATAATGAAAGACACTCAGATTTCTGAATACGTCAGACAGTACTCAATTTGTAATAGATAATCACATATGTGCTGTTGGTAATAGTAATAATAGTTTTTTTTTAAAAAAAAAATCAATGATTGTATGAATGTGGAAAAGAAAGCAGCAACCCAGTTCTTCACCGACAGTCACCTTGGCTTGCTATGGTGTTGTTTTTGTTAGTTGCGTTGAATTGGCGCCACAGCAGAATGAAATACCGTTGTGGGAGGCACCGTGTCACTCCGTCCCAGTGAGGGTGTTCTTCTCCTCAATGGCCCCTCTTCTTGAGCAAGAACGCTGTCTTTTTCCAGGGACTGGTTTCTCCTGAGAAGTGTCCAGAGTACGTGCGATGAAGTCTGGCCATCTTGCCTCTAAGGAGCACGCTAGCTGTTCCGCTTCCAAGACAGATTTGTTCATCCTTTTGGCATTCCATGAAGGCTTTCCATATTCTCTGCCAACATCATAGTTCCAATGTATTGGTTTTTCCTTGGTCTTCTGTGTTCGGTGTTCAATTTTCACATGCATAGGAGGCGATCTAACTATCATGGACTGGGCCGGGCATCATATCTTAGTCCTCAAAGTCACATCCTTGCTTTTCAACATATTAAAGAGGCTTTGTGCAGCAAATTTATCAAATGTCAAGGGTCAGCTGAGCTCTCGACTGCTGCTTCTAGGAGAATTGATCGTAGCTCCAAGCAAGATGAAATCCTTGACCACTTTAATATTTTCTCCATTGTGAGAAAATGTTATGATGCTACTTATAGGTCCAGATGTGAGGATTTGGGGCTTTCTTTACAGTAAACTGTAATCCATACTAAAGGCTGCAATCTTTGATCTTCATCAGTCCTCCTCACTTTCAGCAAACCAGGTTGCGTTATCGGCATAGGTCAGGCTGTTACTAAAGCTTCCTCCAATTCTGAAGCCACATTCATCTTCATATAATTCAGCTTCTCTGCTGTGGACTGATTTTTGTTTGATTCAGACTGATTTAATTTATACTTCCATATTCTTTGATAGACAGACATGTTTTTTTGTCTCTTGCCCCTCGTATTTTTTTCAAGGTCCCGTCACTTATTTTTCATCCACAAATTGGCTCATGATAGTAATACTACCCAGTTATCTTTCCTACATTAATCCTGCTACAAACCTACCCTGTTCTTTTTATTTAAAATACTAACAAGAGCTACTTATCCTAAATCATTAATTAAACTATGCTTCATAAGTAAATATTGCAATTTCCAACGCCAGTTTCTTGAATTAATTATAAAATCCAAACCTTTTATAATTTAGGGGGTTAAGCATGGATCGGTGAAGAAATATTGAAATGTACTAGCAGATTTTCAAGCTAAGGAAATGTGGGTCAAGATTACTCAACTCACTGAGATAAAATTAATTGTTGCTATTTGGTTCCAAACAAGATAAAAGCAATATAAAGAAATAGGGGTTTGCAGCTCTTTAGTTCTTCAAATTTTATTTAGGGATTATTAGATTTCAATTACTTTAACAATCTTATTGACATATAGTTCATATATGACAATTCGATGGTTTAAATATAATAGAATTATGCATTCATCACCACAATATATTTTAGAATATTTTCTTAATTCTTGTACTTAATATTAACTCCCCCAAATCTCCTTTGCCATAACCCTAAAGCACTATTCATGTAGTTACTGTAGCTATAGATTTACCCATCCTGAATTTTATATAAGGGAACTCATATTAAAAAGACCCTAACCACAAACACAACACAATAAAACATAGAAATATCTCAAAACAAAAGAGCAGAAAATAATAAAAACTCAAAATCTCACTGCTGCTGAGTTGATTATGACTTCTAATAACCAGAGAGGACAGGGTAGAATGACCCGTGGGTTATCTGACACTGATGGTTTGGGACTGCTGACCCTGCCATTAACAGCCCAACACATAACTCACAGTGCCACCAAAACTCTGTTAAAAAGGGGTCAAAAGAGAAAACTGCTTGTAAAATATTAAAATTGGACTTAACTGTAGCTACTGTAATTAAGTTTGTAATGCACTCTATTGGAGGCAAGACTATTCACATCTTGGTCTGAGAAAATTCAACGATGGTTTCCTCCATGTGGAAGCTCTGCAAATGGATTTGGGGCTTTCACTATCGTCCATAGCATTCTACAAACCAGGTACTCAGCACTTATGCAATAATATAGCCCTCTCCTTTGATCATGGATTGAATTATTAATAACCCTTCAGTCATATTGGCTGGTGTGCTTCTTCTATGCACATATAGCTGACACCTCCCTTAGATGGTTGCTTATTTTAAGTCAAGCATTTAAGACTCCAGAGGTTATTCTTTCGGATCGCCAGACACCACCTGAGTTCTTCAGGTTAATTTTCTATCGTGCCCATATCTTCAGCGATCACGTGTTCTTCACTACAATTTTCTATCGCACCCATATCTTCAGTGATCACTTCATGGGGGCAAGTATAGAGCAGGGCTATGTCATAAACCCAATTGTTCTTAGATTATTGTTGTTGGGTGCCATAAAATTAGCTCCTACCCTGAGGGACCCTAGGCACAACAGAATGCAACACTGCATGGCCCCGCTTCATCCTGATTGCTCCTATGCGGAGCCCATTGATGCAGCCACTGTGCCAACCCATCTGTCGAGGGTCTTCCTCGTTTGCATGACTGCTCCACTTTACTAATTGTGATGTCTTTCTCCAGGGACTGGCCTCTCTGAACAATGTGTCTAAACTACGGAAGACTAAGCCTTGCCGTCACTGCCTCTAATGAGCACACTGGCCTTACTTCTGATAGAAATCGGTTTGTCCTGTTAACAATCCATGGCACTTTTAGTATTCTCCTCCAGCACCACAATTCCAGTGCAGCGATGCCTCTACTGCCATCTTTATTCAATGTTCAAGTTTCACATGCATCGGACACTAGAGAAAATACCTTGGCTTGGGTAAAATACCTTAATCCTCAAAGTAGCATCGTTGCTCTTCAATACTAT
>PVJH01037619.1:0-17778 GCA_004026705.1 Nesogale talazaci | reverse complement strand
TACAGGGTAGGAGCTATGAAATATGCAACCTTCCTCTACTTCCCAAATGCTGCCTCCCACCCACTATCATGACCCCAATTCTACCACATAAATCCAGCTAGACCAAGAGATGTACAGTGAAGTTGGAAATATGGGAAACTTAGGATAGATGATCCCTCAAGACTAGTAATAGGAGTGGATTATACCAGGAGGCTGGAGGGATGGAGGAATAGAAAAGGGGAACCAACTTCAGGGATCTACACGTAGCCTCCTCTCTGGGACACGGACAACAGGGAAGTGAGTGTTGGGACACATTGTACAGTGTACAGTATGAAAAAAATAACAATTTGTAAATTACTAAGGGTTTAAGGGGAAGGGGGGGAAGGAAGGGTAATATAGGGAGCTGATACTGGGGGCCTGGAAGGAGGGAGAATGTTGTGAGAGTGATGATGGCAATGGGTGTGTAAATGTGTCCTGCATACAATTTATGTTGGTATGGATTGTGATGGGAGTTGTATGGACCCCCAATAAAAAGATTCATTAAAAAAACTGGGGGAAGGGGAGTTTTTTTTTGTTTTGTTTTGTTTTAAGAGGAGCTTGTACCAAGGGCTCAAGTGGAAAATGTTTGGAAATGTATGTGGCAGCATGTGTGCAAACGTGCCTGATACAAATGATGTACTGAATGTTGTAGTAGCTGTAAGAACCCCCAATAAAATTATTAAAAAAATAGATAATCTGTTTTTAATAAAATTGAAAAGTATAAGCAAGATTTTTATAGACAACTATTGAATGTTTACTATGGGAGGGACCCTGCTGTAATGATTTTGTGTTTTAAAAAATAAAAATTCACATTCATCAAGTAAAGTAGGTAATGTTTCCATTTTCATTTTAAAGTAGAAAAATATTAGGCAAGGAAATGGTGGAACCATGTTTTGAATGGTCACAGCTGAGTCCAATCTTCAAAACCCTGACTACACCATGGGGTTAAATCTGACATTCATGTAAATGAATCTACTAATATCATGAAGGAAAACTCCCAGTGATTAAAGTAAGTAGTTCATATCCAAAACATGAAGTTATAAAAATAGTAAAAGGTATTGTAAATCCCTCAAAATATTAAAGAACATTGCATAATTATAACAGTTCCTTAACAGTTCGATTTTAATGGAATTAATAGAATGCGACCTGTCTTCATTGGTAACTATTACTGTAGCAGAATTACCATGAATTGGTGGTTTTAACAGACTGAATTATTTGCTTACAGATTAGGATACAAGTCTTCATTCAGAATGCTGGATCTAGAGAAAGACTTTTCCTGCTTGCTTTGCAAAAAGTTACTCGTCTCTTTTCAATCTCTGCCTTCCTTAGGGATCTTCATGCAAGCTCTCTTCCTAGTTCATCTTGCTCTCCATGAGTGCATGTTCTGTTAGTTTATGTCTCAAAGCAATTGACTTAGACACGTCCTATATTGTTTTAACCTTGTTTGCATCACAATAAATTACTCTTCCCCAATGAGAAAATGTGCACAGGTATAGAGGTAATAACTTATAATAAATGATTTGAGGGAAGCATAATTCAATCTAAAACATGATATTACTGAATGTTGTTTAATTGCACACATTGGACAATTGTTATTATTTTTTTCATTAGTCAAAAGGTGCACTATAAGCTCACCATCAAAGCTTATAAGAAATGGTTATGTTACTTACAAAGAAACTCTATATGCCTGTGGCAGTCATGTGCCTATGTTAATTTTATGATTGAGTGTAGGGGTGGAGTCTGGCCTGTTAATCTGGAGATAGCCATTGAGCAGCCAATGGGGCCTCTTTGTGGGCGTGGCTTTCACCTGAGACTCATGGAAAATCTCCCAATATTTCCCTCGTGAAGATGAGAAGCTATCTTCCCCAGGTGTTGGGAGTTACTTTCAGAGATGATTAATCACAGACAACACAGATTGGTGGTGTCTGGGAGGCTGGAGTAGCCGGTGGAAGAAACCACATGGCTTTGCCTGGATGGAGCCGGTCCTCTGAGGTTGGGGCAGCCACATGGAGGCCTTTTCTAGGGATGATTTGCTTCTGCCACCACGGGATGCTGTTGATGGACCCTGAGCCCTGGAAGCGAGGAGCCATGGGGAGACCCCTGTCAGTGCCGGGACTTTGTAGCCACTGACCTGTGACTTTGTGAGTCAGAAGGAGACTTTATGGACTGATTTCATGCATATGGGTTAATATCGGACTTGTGACTTTGAGCTGGACTGGGTTGGGATGTTTTCTCAATGTCCTGTTCCCCTTGACTATAAACCCATTCCTTATATCCATATGTGTGGCTTTGGAATTTGTTCCTCTAGTCTACCCGGACTAACACTATGCCTTTCAACAAAGTCCTGAGTATCTTTCTTTATTGTATATCACTGGCAACAGTGCCCTTGCCAAATTTCTACAGCAGGGATATTGCAATATAAAAGATTTCTCACATTGAAGAAGAGGACAGAGATGATTAATACAAAGACAATGGGGAAACAAAGAGGAATTAAGAATCTTTTGAATCTTAAATGACACAATGAAGAAATAAAATATAGAGATGTACAGCATATATTAAGGGTTTTGAACTAATGTAAATTGAAAAATAAGTCACTTCTGCATGCATTTGAATTCCCATATCTGCTTTTATAGGGATCATTCTGATTTTTTTTAAGCCAATGGTGAGAAACAATCACATTCAAAGGGTCAAGGAGGATGAAGAAAGGATAAACTGTTGATAACTGTTGAATGCCTAAAGGAAAAACAAAGTTTTCTTGCAAGCAGTTCAGTCAGAGTGCTCCGTAAAGTCAAGGAGGACAAGTCTTTGTCTTTCTATTTTGTACATGTTGTCAGCAGAGACCAGTCCCTAGAAAAGGACATTATGCTTGATTAAGTCGAAAGGCAGTGAAACAGAAGAAAGCTCTCAACAAAATAGGTGGACATGGGGCTGCAACAATATTAAGGATGGTGCAGCTTCAGGCACTGTTGACTTTTGCTACGAGCAGCATTGCTGTGACTTTGAACCCACCAGCAGGCGCCTAACAACAACAGCAACAACAACAATCTAAACATGATTGGTTAAATGCTTATTGGTGGGGTTTTGGACGCCAGCATCAAAGTTCAGAAGAAGGCAAGCAGTTTTCTTGATGCTGTGCTTTTGACTTAAGAGGAAATAGGAAAAAGTTGAGTTGGTTCTGACTTAGAGACAAGAGGTAACACTACCTGTGCCTACACTGTGCTCTTAATGATCGCTATGTGTGAGTTCTTTGTGATAACCACTGTGCCTATCCCTCCTGTTGAAATTCTTCCTCTTGGCTGCCTCTGTTCTTTACCAAGCAAAATGTTTTCTAGTGACTGGAATGATGTCCTCTTCCTGTAATTGATATCAATGGATATCAGGTCACAAGTTGTTCTCTGCCCTGCCACTTACCCACAGCAATGATAACTTTGGAAATGTATATTATGTAAACCTAATTTTTAACAACAAAAATAAGCAACTTTGAGTGAAATATTCACTCAAAGGAGTTAGTCAGGCTTTGTGAGGGAGAATAATTGATTTTGTAAGTAAGGAATATGCTGACATTAGAGTTGAGATGAATGCTAGAAACTTTTCTCTTTGCTTGTTTCTGATTTAACAGGAGACATGTGAATGTTGTAACTTAGTGTGGCTTCTCAATTCTAAAAGCTCTCCATCTGCATGGACAAATTCAGTCTGATGATTTGCCTGTGCTTTCTTTGGGAGCTCCCACTGTCCCGAATCCCCTTTAGAAATATTTCTGAAAGCGAAATTCTGCAGAGCATGATGCTTAGCTGCCAGCGTGGTGAGCTCATGCAATAACTTTGACAAATGGAGCTTGAATCAGTGGAGAGACATTTATAGGTTGCTTGGAACTTCAAGAGTGAGCAGCGTTAAAATAAGCAAGGAAAGGAGCTAAATCAACAAAAGTGATATGATTTCTAGGTTGATTTTAATGGGAAAAAATGACTAACAATCTAAATCAATGCCTTCTTTAGCTTTTCTGCCTTAGCCATTATCTGCCATGTTAATTCCCTTTCTATTTCAGTTCTAGCTCCAATAAACTGTTATTTTTTACTGCACTACAATAGACTGATTTTTCAGCTTATAGATTAGGCTAGGCAAAAAAAATTTCAGATATATCCTGGGAACTAGGTGTTTATATTAAGCCTGAATATTTTTTTGCTTTCATTAATTAAATATTCCTTATTTTTAAGTAACTTGTTTTTGTAGGTTCTCCTATTAAGAAACAAAACAGGAAAGTTTTATAAGACTTATGAGTGCATATAAAAGGCCTTCACAGTAGATTTAGAGAACCATTACCACAAAATGATGAGATTCTGGGAAATTTTTTAAACAACCAGTTACTTCTGGAAATGTAAAATTAGCATTAAAATTAGGATCTACATTAAGACAGAGTCAGGAATTCTCATAGTTTTAGTAGATAGTTGTGGTCTAGAATACAGTTTGACAACGGAGAAGTCACCTTGATAATTGACTGATTTGATCAAACAGACAGACAAGTCTGGGAGTAGAAGGAAAGTTTCAATTAGCAATTAAAAGACATCACAATTTTCTTTACCTCAACTTTTAAAGTTAGCTTATGTCTATGAAGCTTTTCTCCTCTACTTTAAGAAATTTGTTCTATTTTTGTACACATCGCCAAATGACCCTTCCAAACCAAACCGCACGCCCCCCCCCAAAAAAATAAGCATCCCACCCCTAAGTCGGTTCCAATTCATACTGTCCCTTTCAAGCAAAGTAGGACTACCTTTGTGGGTTTCTGAATTTAGTTATCTTTCAGTGATCAGAAAACCAGAGTGGCTAGGGGTTTCAGCTACCAACTTGTGTTTACTAAGCTCACAAAGCACAGAGCTCCTTAGATAAGCCCTGTATAGTGCAAGAGAAGCTGCAAATTTCATGCCATCACACTTTCAAATCGACTCTGAAATGTCCCTTGCTATGATGTAGGATTAATTCAGTTCACTATGGCCAATAATTAGGCATATGGAAAATTTGAAGGATATTAAATTTATTCAAAGTAATTAATTGTTTTACTTTTCATATTCATTTAATTATTTTTACTAGTTTTTTTTGCTGCATACTTTTACTTCATGATTGAAATTTTTGAGGCACGAGGATTTATAAAGAGTAATGTAAGAATTTAACTGTGCTGGTGAGTGGCAGTATTCCTTTGCTTGCTGAGTGACTGAGTTTCTTTCTAGATCACTACATTTACCCTCCTCTCTAGACCTGTCTACTGTGTCATCAGTCTTTTACATTGTAAACACCTAAAATCACCAAAATCAACCCTTACGTCTCTTCCCCTCCAAAGCTACATGTTTTTCCTTATATTCTGGTGGGTCTCTGCCTTGACTTCTGCTCTGAAGTCAAATACCTGATCTCCTATTGAATCACACTATTCCTCTCCCACTCCACTTCCAATTAATCTTCTTGTCCTGAAACATATTCTCCAAAATGCCTCATAAACCTTTCTCTTCGTTTCATGTCTACAGTTAAACAGTTTAGGTCAGCCTGGCTTGTCTTCCTAATGGATGTCCCTGACTCCAGTTCATTCTGCACAATGCTCAGGTCATATTAAACCTGACATAGCAGAAATATTTGTCACACTGGACCAGTTTCTCTCCCTTGAAATACTTCATCACTTAGTTTCAAAATGCCAGGCATTCATTCTTATTTCCCCTCTGTTCCAGAGATCACTGTTGCTCTTCTTCTTCTTCTTTTTTTTTTTTTGCTCCCAGTCACAAGTCTGATTCATTTTTTTCATTATTTATTTTTAAAGGAACATTTAATAAATGGGAAAAGAAGACGCCAAAACGAAGACATAGTATGCTCATGAGGGAAAATAACATCACGTCATAATGGTATTCAAGGATTGGTTGATATGTAGGACTCAGGGCATCAGAAGTGAAGTGAACTTTCACAAATGCATGCATGATGGCAAGACAAAACATGCGTATCAACCTGGAATTCGCCTCCCAGGGGGACAAATAACACAAAAAATGGTGAAGGGTGATGGGGGATGATGCAAGACATGGAAAAATAATCTATAACTTATCAAGAGTTTGTGACTGAGAGTGGGCCTGGAAGGAAGGGGGAAGAAATGGGGAGCTGGTAAGGGGCTCAAGTGGAAAGAGAATGCTTTGAAAATGATGGTGGCAAATGTGCAAATGTGCTTGCCACATTGGAGGAATGTATGGATTGTGATACAGATGTAAGAGTCCCCAATACAAGTATTAAAAAAAAAAACTTCATACTCACAGGTGGCAAGTCTTTTGGTCAGGAGTGGGGGGCGAGAAGTAGTTGAAGGCTTTACATAAATCAACTTCCATACTAAATGCTGGTAGTCTGCTTAATATTTGAAGCATAATTGTGGAGAAGTTCTGTCTTCATCCCACATAGGATGAAGTCTCTCCATTCTTACCTCTGAAACATTCCAGCTGTACTTCTTCCAAGTCAAATATGTTTGTTCTTTTGACAGTCCATGGTGCAGGGGTACATCCAACCTTCTAATTGGTCCAATAGAAGGGACACACAAAAGAGAAAGACTCTGGACATGATGCATTCACACAGCAGCTACAAAACCGGGTTCAAACAGAAGAACAATTGTCAGAATGACATGCAATCAGATTGTGCTCTGTTCTGTTGTATAGGGTTGTTATAAGTGGAAATAAATTTGACAATTTATTAGGTAATAAGTAACAAGATGAATGTAAACAGGAATACACCACAACTCCTCACTTCTTTTATAGCTATTATTATAATAATCTCTTAACCAGACTTGTTATTATTCTTGGCCCAAACAGTTTGATCCCATTACACATATCAAAACAATCATACTAGTTAAATCAAATCATGTTACTCCTTTGTTCAAAAACTTCTAGTTGTACCTTGGAACATTATTTAAAAGGGAACACATATGTGGCTGGCTATGAGCTTATGCTTATTACAAATTACAGATGCAAAGGATATGTAGTTTATAGTTAACCAATAATTATAACATATATAATATTCATTAAAATTTTCCTAAAAGCAACTCAGTTCCACAAAAGATGTGCATTGATGTTTGATACTCATTTGTGCATAGTGAACTTATAGTGCAGTTCAATGATTATTTGAAAAAAAAATGCCTGCACATAAAAGCTTGATGACTTTCCAGTTCAGCAAAGAAGTTATTCATGTCATCTGCAAATAAGTATAGTTCTCATGTATATTTATGAGGTTTTTCCCTATATTAAATGTACACATATAGGTTGAAATGACATTTTTCACAAATGAAATGAGCCACATGTAAATAAAATATTTCTTGATGAAAAATTTCAAAATTTTAGTAGAATGACACATCTATTTTCTTGATTGCCATCATATAATGCCATCATATAATAGACAAACTCATTTGAATTTATTCTGCTATATTAATATTCCCTCTATTACTATGTTAGCCTACATAGTCACCAAAACAATAATAAGTCAAATACTAACCTACTAACCCTTACTGAGAGCTATGGTGAAATAGCTTTACCATGGCTGACTTCAAGTTACAAAGGTGATGTTTCTATCTTTGTTTCTAAAACTAACTCAGGCACTCGCTATAGCTACACATGATTCAATGGCTTGATCATTGATGCTTATACAACTTGTTTCAGTGGTATATTGTAGCTATCGCAGAAATACCACAAGTGGTCCCTTGAATACGCAGAAATTTATTTCCTTGTAACTGACCTCAAGAATCTCAAACTCACCAACATTGAGCCAATTCAAGCTCATAGCATCTATGGGATAGGGTCGATCTGCCCCTGTGGGTTACTTTGTAGGAATGAAAAGTCTCAGCTTTCTCCCATGAAGTTACTGGTGCTTTCAAACTGCTGACCTGGATGTTTGCAGCCCATCACAGAATGACTGTACAACTGGGCCACATAGCCTAGCAGGCTACAAACCTGAATGCCGTGCTCTGTCTATGGTGTGAGAGGCCCTCCTGTCTTCCCGCTTCTCTTACTTGGCTCCTTGGTGATCATTATGTGCCCTTCCTTCGTAAATGCTATTATCTATGCTTCCTTTCTAGAATGACTCCTCAATCAGCACTCTTATCTCAAAATAAATTAATTATAGGCATATTTAACAGCAAACTGTTTTAATATGATAATTAAAGTAAATTATTAAATGAGATCATATCAAAAAGTACAGGGATTAAGATTTACAGTATATATATATATATATATATATATATATATATATATATATATATATACTTGGGGAGGGCAATTCAATTCATACCACCACTATGGTGAACTAAAAAGAAATTGCACAGAATCACAAAGTTCTGGGTTGGAATTCAGGTTTCATAACATCATGATTTTGTGGCCCAGATAAAGTGATTACACTCTGAGTTTTTGTTACCAGAGTGTTGTGAGGATTGGGCAGTAAGGTCTATATAAAAAAAGGAGTGTCCAAGTCACAGTTAGTATTTAGAGCATGTGAGTTCTGTTTCTCTTCATAAGAAATAAAATGCTTCCCATCAATCTTATGGGTAGGAAGAGAATAAGTGCATACGAGGAGAAAGTGAATCTTTCTGCTAAACCATAAAAATGTCTCCTTCCATGAATTTATTATGGTCAATTTCATGAGACATAGTTGAACACTGAATGTGCTGTTGTTTCTTTTTAACTCTAAGCAGCCAGTCTCATATGACAGCCACCACATTTTTGAAGAATAAAATAAACTATAACAAAATACATCAAAACATCTGAAACCTGAAGGTGAACCTAAAACCTGAAGCTGTGTCCATTGCCCACTGAAAACTTGGAATGTCACACATGTGCTAGACGTAGCTGTAGAGAAAATGTGGCTCCATCTAGGCATAATCAGTAGCAAGGAGCAAAGGTTAATTTTAGTCAAACTTTACTCTTTGCAAAGTGTGGTAGTCATGTGATCTTTTTTCAATATCAGGGTTGGGAGTGTAGGGGTGGAGTCCAGACTGTCAATCTGGAAATAGCCAATGAAACCTCTGTTTGGGCATCACTTTCTCCTGATAATTTCGGGAAGTCTGGCAGTATTTCCCGCTTGGAGTTGAGAGATTCAAGGCTCAGTCCCTTGGAGGTGCTCTATTGACAAGACACAAGGCTGACTCCCTGTGATACATCCCTGAGGAGAAGCCACCTGGGTTTACCCTGATGGAACCAGACCTATGAAGCTGAGTAAGCCAAATAGAGATCCCTAACAGTGCTGAGCAGCTTGAGAATCCACAGAGAGGTCCCTGCCAATGCCGAGATGCTTCTGTCACCACTGGATGCACAAGACTCTGTACCCACTGGCCTGTGATTTTCCTGGTGTCATTGCATGTGCTTCATGAGTCTGCAGAGGACTTATAGATTGGTATCAGACATGTGGGTCAATGTCGGACTTATAACCTTGGACTAGACTGAGTTGGGATATTTTCTTAATGTATAGTTGCTCTTATATATAAACCTCTTTCTTATATACACATGCATGTTTATGAATTTGTTTCTCCAGTCTACCTGGATTAACACACAAGGTCAGCAACAGACCTTTTAGTCACGTGAGGTCCGGCACTTAGAAATGTTGATAGGGTATTTTAATCACTGAGCACTTTATCTCTACTATTCCTAGTCTGCATTTTTAAGGGAAGCCACATTTCCCTACCAAGTGGCCATGATGCCATGCTCTTCTTTGATAGGGGCCTTTTTTTCAAGCCACTCCCCCTCCTATGGAGGGTTCATTTCACTAGTCATGTTTAGGGAACTCAAAAACGTGGCTTATGTGCATGAATTTTGATCACCATTGTGTCTGAACATCTTTGAGTTTTGTTGGCCTTTTAAACAGCTTTTTATTCTATAATCCATTGTATCACTGGCTTTATATAAAGGAGAAACTCATCCAAACACCTTCATTGCTGAGGAGGAGCAATAGAGATTTCTGCACCTGTAACCAATGGAAACAATCTAGATTTTATGGGTTTTTTTGTTTATTCTCTCTCAATGCAACAACATATGGAAATCACATTGTCTTTTAAAAGCTGTTGAGAAAAGTCAGGACACAAACATATAAATGATGAGCCTATAATAACTTAGGTGTTATTGTGTGGTCTGTTGCCATCAAGTCAGTTTATGCCCATAACAGCCACTTGTACAACAGAACCCAACACTGAACTGCCATCACCATGCTCACAACTGTCCATATGTCTGTGCCCGTTGTGACGGAACTGTGGGAACTCATCTCCTTGAGATGCGTCCTCAATTCCTCTGCCTCTCTACTCTATCAAACATGATGTTTCTCCAAAGAGAGGACTCTCCTGACAGTGTGTCTGAAGTATGTAAGACAAGTTCTCCCCATCCTTGCTTCCGTGGAATCTTCTAATTGTACTTCTTCCAAGAAAGATGTATTTATCATTTTGGCAGTCCGTACTGCCTACAGTATTCTTCCCTGGCAACAAAATTTAAATGCATGGATTCTTCTTCAGTTATCCTTATTCAGTGCCCAATTTTCTCATGCATATGCCATGTGAATATTTGAATATGATAACTTGGTTCAAGCACATCCTCATCCTGAATGTGACCTTAGTTTCAACACCCTATAGAGATCTTGTCCAGCATATTAGCCCTATGTAACATGCATTGATGTCTATACTACTGCTTCCATGAGCACTGCTTATGAAACCAGGCATGAAAAAAATCCTTCACAATTTAATCTTTTCTCCATTTATCATGATGTTACCTATTGATCCACTTGTGAGGATTTTGTTCCCTTATAGGTAGTAAATGCTGTGATCCTTGATTTTATCAGTAAGTGCTTCCAGTCTTCCTCAATTTCAGGGAATAAAGTTGTGACATCTTCATATTACAACTTGTGAATCAGCTTTCCTCCAATCCAGATGCCACACACTTCTTCAGATAATTCAGGTTCTCTGATGTTTTTCTTAGCATACAAATTCAAATCTATCCATCCTGCCTGTCACACACCTTACCTGATTTTTAGTCATGCAGTATGCCATGGTTCTTTTCCTCACACTGACTTGTCCTATGGACTAGTTCAGCATGAGCACGGTGAAATGTTCTGGAAAGTCCATTCTTCTAAAGGGTATCCATAATTTGTTATGATCCACACAGTGAAATGAGCCCTGTGCTGCAACATCTGTATCAATCCATCTTGTTTAAAACCAAAGGATGCTGCTGATTCCGTATTATCTATTCAATAGTATGAACAACAAGTTCACTGCTGACTCACAACAAACCTCTGTGGGTTTCTAAGTCTATAACTTTTTACAGGAGTAGAATGCCCACTCTTTCTCCCACAGAGCTGCCAATCTCATAGCCTAACGGGTAATAGCTATAATAAATGATCCAAATGACAATCAACATTCCATATGATTCCAATATTTGATGGCCCATGTTCTCCATTATAAAACCACCAGGTACCTCATGTTATATTTTCTATAACACAATAGATATTAAATGAATAAATAAGCAATCAAGACAATTAAGAAGAAAAGAATGAGCAGTAAAGCATAAGGGTACATGTGTAATATAGGCGTGGAAGAAGATTCCAATTCCTCTTTTAAACGCAGGTAGGTATTGTGAAGTTTGCTTTATTTGCTGTATTTGTTCTAGGTTGTTCCCACTCCACTGCTATGGAGTCCATTCTGACTCAGAACTACCTTGCATGACAGATTAGAACCTTTCCCCTGGGTATCCAAGACTTTAAACCTCTAGGGGAGCACACTGCTGCTTCTTTCTCCTGTAAAGGGACTGGGCTGCTTGAATCTACACTGCTAGGCTTGAAATAAGCTGCCCAGTGCTGGGTCCACCATGAAAACAGAGCTCTTTTCTAGTCTAACTTTTAATCGGGCATTTTATGTCGTAGTCTTCTGAGGTACTAATAGATCAAATTTGCACATTCTAATCTTAGATTTTTTTTCTTTGAACAAAAATGTTTTGAAAGCATTTTACAGGAAATCTTGCCATATGAATATCATTAGCCAGCAAACATAAACATATGGCAAGCTGGTGAGCTGGGCTCAACAAGTAATGTTTATAACCACAGCCAAGTTTTCAGTGTTATGAAATTGTATTCAGTAGAGAGTAATTCTCCATGACAAGCTCCTACATATCAAGGTGATGGGGAAGCAGTAGTCAGAAGGTAATTTGCAGGCAGTGGGGTACCTGCAGTCGTTTTACCAAGAAAGTAATAAGAAACAAAACAAAATGATACATGGGTAATCACATCCTGTTGATTCAACCTAGCATCACTGGAGAATAGAAGGCAACAATTCCTGTTCAAATATGAAAGTAAACATTCCTAGTGAGGCATAGCTGACAAAAATTCACAACATGCCATAACCACTCACCTAGCATATACAGAAAAAAGAATAATCTTTCTGAGTTTTAAACAAATGAACAATGATCTAAATCTATGGGGATTTATCTAGATGCTCACTATTTTTTAAACAATATTTTGAATACAAGCCTACAGTCTATCTCCTTAATGATGTTATTTGGAAGACAACAGTAACCTACATTGTAATTAGTAGGTTCAAGGATACATGGTAAGAAAAGAGAGAGAGAGAGAGAGAGAGAGAGAGAATCACGACCCAAAAAATTAAATGTAATTTTCTACTTGGGTTGTTTGAATGCAATTTATCCTAAAATTCTATATAGAACACTAGATTTCATATTTGGAAAATGGATATTCACACAGTATGTATTATTTCTATAAATACCTGCATCCTAGGAGACAAAATCTTCTGGATGATGATGGGTTTGTACACAAAATGTAAATAAAGTATAGATATATGTCCATGAGGAAACTTCAAAAAGTCCTGGGAATATAGATTTAAAAGACAAAAATAAAAAGATAGATAAACTTTATTTCTCAGAATAAACTCCATGAAATCCAAGACACTTTTGAAAACCTTGATCCCAGTCAGTTAGTCCATCCTGATAAATGGAGTGTTCAGGAATTTGACCATGAGATTCATTTTTATAGTATGTGTTTTAAAAAATGCGTAAAATGCGTGAGCGTCACATGACTACTAAGATTAAGAAACAAGAAGGAGTCAAAACGTGCCATTAAAGGGCACTACAGCTTCTCATTGAAACTCTTGCAAAATTGCCGTTGTGGGAGGGCACAAAAGAGCAAGAAGATTGGAGGCTTAAGTGGACAAAGACTCTCTGAAGAAGCACTTTCAGGTTTTTTTTTTTTTTGCAAAGGTTTTGGGTAATTTTCTCAAAACACTCATGATGTGATGGTTACCTAATTTTGTATTAGCTTGAAGACAGATAAAAGTGTAGGGATGGTATTCAACCTGTCCTTCAGGTCACAGCTAGCTGGTGCCTACTTATTTGTGTGGACTTTTCATAAGAAGGATCCTGGGAATCTCCCCCTCTTTCTGCCTTCAGGTTCATCAAGGTGGATCCTGGTTGCTGAAAGAGCCCTGGAGATGGGTCCACTGCCATTGGCTCCATGGGACTTTGCACCTACTGGCTTGTGACATTCTGGCATTCTATATCATTGCATGTGCAAGTAGGAGTCTGAAGAGTGACTTAGGGACTTGAGTTGGACTGGGAGGCTTTCCTGATGTACAGTTACCATGTGATATGAAGCTCTTTCTCACACATACTTGAGTGTTTCTGGATTTGTTTCTCTAGTCAACTTGATCTAGCACACATGATAAGCATGTTTTACCATTGTTTGGCCCACCAGAAAACAAACATGCAAAATATCTCAGAAAATGTGGACACAACCTTTTCTCTTGGACCTTGGCTTTTGCTCTGATTGGACCACATTGATCCAAATTCATCATTGTTTTGATTGTGCTTTGATTTTATTTGTCTTCAAGATCAATTGGTAAAGCCATCTTTCATCTCTTGATATGATACTTTCAATAAATGCTTCAGGGTCTTGATATATCTTGTTTAAAATTTGCATTGAAAGCTAAGCTTTTGTCTGAAATACACAGTCACAGAGTTGACCCCAACTTTGTGAATTTTTAATAGAACAAACAGTATCATTTTTTATTCTGTGGGACCGGCTGTTATTTAGGAGAAATGTGAAACTTTCTACTCCTCTAGGTTTGCAGTTTGGGACTCTCTGTTGGGTCATGATGAATCAGAATGGACTCCATAACAATTTGAGTTGGATTTGCATTTTGTAATTTTTTTTATCACATTGTAGTTTGACAAGAACACTCCCTAGTTTTCTAATTTCCCCCTGGGTGGTCACTGAGCAAGCCTCAAGTGACTTGTAAATTTAAACGGATCCTTAGAAAATAATTTCTGAGAAGTACATCTTAGTTATGGCTGTGTTTTCTTCATCCTAGGAGGGAAGTGGCTGACTGGTTTTTTCTTATTAGTGCAGCATATAGCTGTATCATTAAAGATGGGAGAGAATTTATTTAAATTAAATTTTGAAACATGGAGATGTTTCTTCTTGAATCCCCTTTCATTATGAATATTTAAGTTGTGTAAAGAGATACATATAATATAAGATGCAATGACTAAAATTAATCTTAGATTTTTATATGATGACACACATTGTTTTAATGACTATATTATAAAATAGTATCCTTGACAATAATCTCTCACTTCTAACTTTTCTAACCAAGCCTATAAGATCTGCTACTTAGGAAAAATATCTTTTTAAAAATTTTCAAAGTGAAATAGCTTGCATTTATTATATGTATTTAAAAGACTTATTTTTCAAATTCTAGAAAGTACAAGGCATTTTCATAACTTCTCTGCTTGTTCATTTCTACCTCAATTTAATTCCTACACAAGTAATTATCACATATGAGATGAGATTGTTCTTTTTAGTAAAGATGCTTGGGGCTCTTTTAATATGCATGAATTAGATAAATCATTTATTATAACATTATTACAATTTTGTTTGATAAGAATAATTTTCATTCCTGTTTAGCTTCGGGAAAGTTTTCCTGGACTCTCACAATGCTTGAAAGCTATGGGTTATGTTTTTTCTTTTCCTGCCTAAGACTCTCCCCTCAAAGTTATTAAACAGCCAATCAGCTCAGTGAAAAACCAATCCTTTAGTGGTGCTTGTTTAAAAACAATAATATAAGGAGAAGATAGGTGGAGAAAGGGTAATCGATCACAACAATAGACACGCAACCCCTTCCCAGGGGGCAGTATAACAAAAAAGTAGGTGGAGGGAGACAGAGGTTGGTAAAAGACATATATATATATATATATATATATATATATGTATACACACACATATATATAAGTTATTAAGAATCCATGAGGGAAGGAGAGTGGGGGAGGAGGGAAAATGATCTCATTCCAAGAGCTAAAGTAGAAAGAAAATGTCACACCAAGGCAAAACAACAAGGGAGTGCAACAGGACAGCAAGGGAAGCTGAACAAGAAAGTTCAGAGGGTTTATCAAAAATAGATATTGGACAAGGGAGGGGCACCCCGTCAGACTCAAATAGGAAACATACCTAAAGGCCAACAGTTTTTCAACTATTTATAGGCTTTACATTTTTCTCATTTTTTTTGTTGTGATTTTCTTTTCTTTTGTTGCTTTATTTTGTTCCGTCTTATTTTTGTGCATGTTATTATTTCTGCAGGTCTATGTAGATAAGATAGGCTGGATAAACAATCTGGAAGAGAAAACAACAGGACCCCTGGTACATGGGAGAGGGGAAGATGGGGGAAAGGAAGTGGTGTTAAGAAACCCAGGGAAAAGAAAACAGCAAGCCATCCAAAAGCAGTGGTGAGGAAGGTGTAGGTGACCTGATAGGGGTTGGTCAAGGGTAATGCAACTGATGGGAATTACTGAAACCCAAATGAATGCTGAGCATGACAGTGGGACAAGAGAAAAGTAAAAGGAAATAGACAAAAAAAAAAAACTAGAAGGTAAAGGACATTTATAGAAGTCTAAAGCACCCAGTGTTTGGAATGTATACCCAGATACAAGAATCACAGGGTCAAATGATAAAGGGACTCTTCTGAATGAGGTTTTAGTTACACAGATGCCTGTGCTCCCCAAGGATTTCAGGCTGTGAGATTCTCTGCAGATGTTTGTCTGGCTACAGGAAGGAGGGCTGGACTACTGAGCAAAGAAGAGAGCAGACAGTGATCCTGTAAGCAGTGAGAGTGAAACAGCTGGAGGGGTGACCAAGGGGAGAGGGGGAATAGGAAAGAGGGTCCAGGGACAAAATCTCCCCAACCTGGTGACTTTCTGGGCAGCCCTTAAGAAACTCCTGGGAAGGTGTGGGGAGTGGGTTTGCTCTGGTTGTACCTCTGTACCCAGAGAGAAGGGCTGGAGATGTGGGTAACCGGCGCAAACATGTGTGGGCATTTAGGGAGCTTATTGAGAAGGGTATAGCTAATAGCTGCTTGGCATCCTTTCCTACAAAAACTTGACCAGATATTGATTGGAATGAGATTAGACTCTTGGAAATATTTTTTTTCAGGATCTGGGACAAGAAATTAAGGATTTTTAAAATTTGGAAAATATAGTAAAAGCTACTTCTGTGATCCTTCATTTCTTGTCCCCCTTCTGAACTACTTGGATAGTAGCCTATAATGTGTTTATAACAGAGTTAGCACATTTTGTCAGGACAATGTTGTATTTCTTGGAATAGAGTTAGGTTAAGAAAAAGTGTCTTTATTTCTCTTTTTTTTCTTCTGAAAACTTGCAAGTGAAATATTTTACATTGAAATAATGCATTTTAATTTACTCTAATTGTATTTTAAGTCTAAAAGTCTAAATAATGGCATTTAAAGATGTAAATATATTTATATATGAGAATGAGGAAATAGATCTATGTGCAAATATTTATAGATTTCATATTAAGGTAGTTGATGCACACTGGGCCACCACTCAAAGACACCCTCAATGCAAGAATACTTTGTTCTGTTTTACTGGTATTTTGTGATGATCACCTTCCCAACACAATCTCTAAGACAAATGGGTGCATAAGCAAATGTGATGAAGAAAGTTGATGGTGCCTGGTTATCAAAAGATCCAGCATCTGAGGTTATAAAGACTTGAAAATAAACAAGTCGCCATCTAGCTCAGAAGCAACAAAGTCCACATGGAAGAAGCACAGCAGTCTGTGTGATCACAACGTTTTGATTGGATCAGTTATTAGGCATCAAAGAACAAAAAATTAATATAATTGTGTGATCCTCTTCCCAACATAATGGTTGAAGACAAATGCATGCATAAACAAAAGTGGTGAAGGAAGCTGATGGGGCCCAACTAACAAAAGATACAGCATCCAGCATCTGGGTTCTTAAAGATTTGCATGTAAACAAGCAGCCATCTAGTTCAGAAGCCACAAAACCCACATGGAGGAAGCAGACCAGCCTGTGTGATCACAGGGCGTCCAAGGGATCAAGGCTCATGCATCAAGGAACAAAAATAAAACCACTGTGAAAGAGGACGAATACAGACTGGCGACCCAAGACCCATCTGTAGACAACTGGACTACTGGGCTTTCCTTTACAGAGGGTTTTGGGGTGGAGATGAGCCAGTCAGTGTGTATTGTAGCAATGGGAAAACGTTCAACTTTCCTCTAATTCCTAAATGCTCCCATCCCCACTGCTCTCATGATCCCAATTCTGCCTTAAAAATCCAGCGAGAACAGAGGATGTACACTGTTACAGATAGAAAGTGGAAACACAGGGGATCCGGGACAGATGATCCCTTCAGGACAAGTGCTGACAGTGGTGATACCTAGAAGGTGGAAGGAGGGTGGGGTAGA
>PVJH01037618.1:0-17739 GCA_004026705.1 Nesogale talazaci | reverse complement strand
GGGTGTGTTTGTACAGGTGTGCTTGAAAAGATGTGCACGTCCGGGTGTGTGTGCGTGGAAGTGGGCATGTGCAGGGATGTGAGTCCATCAATAGGTGAGCAGATGTGCATGTGCCCTGGCGTACCCATGTAGGTGTGTGTCTGTGCCACAGTTCTCACCCAGGAAACCTACCAGCCACCATCGTGGCCGCAGCATGGCGCTACGGAGCCCACGCAGCCAAGGCTGGTTTCTGAGAGGTGGGAAGTGAGTGCAGGGGAACCACAGCTTCTCCCTTGCTGGGTTGGCTCCGCACATAAAGGCCCCATGTCATCCTGGCCCTCTGGAAGACAGCTGGCCTCTGGGTCCGGCTGCAGGCTCCTCCAGGGTCTGCAGGGGCTCCAGCAGCAGGAGCATAGGGGCAGCTCAATTCTCCCCTGGCAGGGGGCTCCACCTCTCCTTCTGAGCCACAGGAGAAAGGTCCACGTGCCGTCCTCTCCACATGCATCTAAAGTCTGCAGCCCCAAGAAGGGAACACAGGCAGGAACCTCCCCAGGGGGATTCACAGGGGCCCAGTCTGGAAATCCAGCCAAGGCCTGCCCCCTAACAAGGTCAGTGGTATGGCAGCAGCAAGGCCTGGACTGGCCGCTGAGCTAGAGGGCACTGCAAATCAGTGAAGGCGCTCTGCCAGCTGGCACCATCCATGGCCCACAGGCAGCTTGGCCTGGCCAACACAAGGGGGAAGGCAATCACGGTTACTTGGTGGCTTTGGGCCACCAGTCTGGCACAGAAGCCGTTAAAGACACAAGGCCATTGTCAGAGGTTTTGATGTGGAGGGGACCTGTGATTGTCTCTGTGTACAGCAGGGCCAGCCCCCAATCACCCTCACTGGCCCTGAACTTCCCGGCCGTCTTTCCTGACTCGGTGAGGACAGAGGCACCGGAGGCGATGCCGGCCGCAGGGAGTGGGCCACGCAGCTGCACAGGGAACAGGCGCTTGCGGATGACGCCCATGTGGTGGGTGCGGGCGGTGAGTTCCTGGCCGATGTAGCAGCCCTTGGAGAAGCTGACTCCATTCATGTAGTCCAGATTGGATTCCAGAGGCAGAGCCCTTCCTGGAGGCAAGTCTTGGACTCCCTCTGGCACGCCTGTGGTGATAGGAGGGAGGACTCAGTTAGAGCTGGCATGGCAGTGACTCAGGAGGCCTCTGCCAGGCTTTCCCCGCCTCCCTCCTGCAAGTCCAGGGACATCATCCTCTCATGACCCCACTGATGCTGCCCCCTCTGGACCCGAGGGACTCTTCCGGACCCAGCATCCAATGAGGAGTCTCCGCTCACCTATGGGAAGGGAATGCCATCTGAGCCCAACTCTGCACTCTGTCCCCAACAGGCCACCCCCCTGGGCAGGCTTGTTTATCACACCACTCCCAGGTCATCTCCCTAAGCCACGCCGCCAGTAGCCTGGAGCACCCATGGGAACAGGTTACCTTGCTGGTACCGGAGCCTGTGGTAGTCCCTGAGGTCCCCAGACTGCCCGTTGGGCACCAGGTGCAAGACCAAGCTCTCTCTTGGGCTGAGCAGCCGCCAGCCCATGCAGGGCGTCCTGGGGTCGGCAGCAAGGATTGTGGGGCCTTCTGCCTTTTCCCGCAGGAGCTGAGCCTCCTGCAGGGTCTGGGCCTCTTGGGCCGCAGGGGTGCTGGGCAACACGGCCCACACACCCAGCTCGGGGCAGAGGTCCACCTCCACCTTCCGCCGGATCTGGTAGAAAAGCAGGTGCTTGTGCAGCGCGTCCACTATTGTGCTGTCACACTCGAGGAAGAAGTCCGGTGCTGCCTCCTTGCCTGCCTTGGGGAACCTGCACGGAGACAGTGTGGGAGAGGCAAGACACTCAGGGGTTACCACCCCCCACTCCTGGACCTCAGAGGGCACGTTGAGCCCCTGCACCCGTCCTGCAGCTGGAATCTGGTGGGGTCGAGGGCGGGCTGGCCCTGATATCAGGAGCCAGTGCTGAGGTTGGCTCAGGGAGCCTGAATGGCAGACCATGACGGCCGTCACAGGCTCTGACAGCAAGGAGAGGAGGCAGCCTAGGGCTGAGACACAACCAGGAGGTAGCTAGCTGTAGGAGGGGCTGACGTACATCCTGGTCAGATGGAGCCGGGGCCACTGTGGCACTCAGCATGAAGAGGAGGCCGGAAGGCTGGACAGCCACATCAGAGACCAATGCTACTGTACAACAGGGGCCAGCCAGGGTGTCAGGAAGACCACTCTGGAGAGGGAAGGGGGAGGTGGGGTCCCGGCATTAAGGGAGGAGGGTGGAGGGAGTGACAGGCTGGCGTTCTGCTGGAACCACACCACCATCCCTCTCAGCCCACAGCAAAGTTATGCCTGGCTGTTGGCTCTCCTGGTTGAGCCTGACCTGCCCCCCCAGGTGGTACTCCAGCTTGTCACCCAGGGCCAGACGGCTCCCAGACTTCAGGTCGGGGCCACTGGGCGGCCCATGGTGCCATCGACGGACCAAATGAACCAGGAGGAAGAGGAATAGCTCTGTTGGGGGCATGAGCTGGAGCTTCTGGTTGGAGAGCCAGAGCACAGCCAATTCCATGGGACTGGAGCCAAAAGCGGGGCCCCGATTATAGAGGTAACAGAGTAACGATCAGCGCAAAGAAAACCTGGTAGTAGTGTGGCTACGTGATGGGCTACACTTTGCAAGGTTAGCAGTTCAAAACCCTCAGCAGCTTCTCAGGAGAAAGATGAAGCTTTCTGCCCACCTAAAGAGCTGCAGTCTCAAAATCCCACAGGGGCAGTCCAACCCATCCTGCAGGGCCCAGGAGTCAGCACGGTTCAAGAGCAGTAAGCTTGGCTGGGGAATGATCCGCACATCATGAAGGCACAAAATCGAGGCAAGCCCACCAGGGGTGCGTAAGAAAGAGAGTGCTTCACCAGGTGTGCGCCCCCCCCCCCCTTCACCAGTAAACATCAGCAAGTATCCCAAGGCTTCCCTGGCAGGAGAGGGTTAAATCTTCTCCGGAAAAGCCAATCTCAGCCAGAGGAAAGTCTGGGTGCCAGCTGCAATGTCCGTGTGCTTCCGCTACAGTGCAAGCCGTTCCTCATGCCCTGCCCTGCACACAGCCCTGCTATCAGCTTCACAGCACCCTCTCTCTCTGAGGAAATGAGAGAGAAGCAAGCAAAAGGCTGTGTCTTTAAAACACTGCTGTTAGGGGTCCTCAGGTCGGTTCTGGCTCCTAGCACCCCAATAGAGAGAACAAAGCACTGCCCGCCCTGTGACAGCCTCGCCACCACGGCCGCCTCTGTGCCAGTTCCTCTTGTGGAAGGTCTTCCTGCGTGTCGCTGACCCTGAACCAGGGCACTGGTCTCTCCTAATGGCAAGGCCAGAGCACATGAGATCAGTCTCACCGACCGCTCTGTACTGCTCCAGCCAGTGCACAGTATAGCCAATGGTTTGGCCTACTGAATCAGGAGTGTCTGCCCTGTGCACTGTACTCTTCTATCAATACAGGGGGAGGAGCCCTGGTGGCGTAGTGGTTACATGTTTGGGCTGCTAATGACAAAGTCACCGGTTCGAAACCATCAGCTGCTGCAAGAGAGAAAACTTCAGCTTTCTAATGCAGTAAAGTTTCCGTCTTGGAAACCCACCCAGGCAGTTCTACCCTGTCCTGGAGGGTCACTACGAGTCAGAGTGCTGTCTAGCCGGGAGCACATCACCGAGAGCAAGGGGAAAGGGTAGACGGAAGTGTACTGGGCAGCAGGAAGAACGATTCAGAAAAGGAGGGTGCGAAAGGGGATCAAATGTGAAGAATGTCAGCAATGTCACTGAACGACATGTGCACATAATGTTGAATTAAAAACCCTCAGAGCAAGAGCTCCTGAGGGCAGAGGAAATAGTGGGGAGAGAAGGAGTCAAAAATACAGGGCTGAGCCCCGGTGGCGTAGTGGTTGTGTGGGGACTGCGGCCCCCTGGGTTGGAGGTTCAATTCCAGCTCCACAGGAGCAAAGGCTGGGCCTCCTACTCCCACCACCAGAGGGCAGTGATGCTCCCCCTCCAAAAAAATGCATAAAATGGCCCCGGATTGAAGGGTCCAGGTCTCCAGAAGGAGAGTGCTGAGTGAGTGTCCACTGCAGCGACGTCTCAGGAGAGCCCCACTGAAGGATGCCATCCGAACAGCCAGGACACAAGGGAATGCCAACTGAAGGGGAAGAGCGGTCAAGATGGCCCTGTCTCTTAGCAGCAGGAAGACCATGGGGTCCTGCCCTTGGCCCTCTGAGGGCAATCGCTTGTCCACCTGGAATGTGTCTACCTGTTAGGTCCGAACAACCGAACAACCACGTGGGTCACAGCCATTCTGAAACATGCAGTAAGGACGGGAAGAGGAGATTGGAAGGGTAGGGGTAGCTGGCTCTTCACATGCCTTACGTCAATCACAGAAGGTCAACAGTAAGCATACCATTAAAAACAGGGCGCTGAGATGCCAGAAGAAACCACTGAAGACGTAAAAGGAGTTAGCTGCACATGCCAAGATGTTCATGAAAGACTGTTCGGCACTAGAGACAGGCGTTGCTGTCTGCTGACTCTGACTCGTGGGGAGTCAGGGCGTCGGAGGGGAGCCGTGCTCCATGGGGTCCAGCCACAGCTCGCCGAGCCTTTCTTCTGAGGTGTCTCTGGGAGGACTCCAGTCGCCAACCTCCCAGGTAGCAGCCAGCCAAGCACATTAGCACTTGGAAAGACCTGGGGACCTCCTTGGGTAATAAAGACGGGTCCTTTAGGAAGACACTAGCACTTCACACATACCAGACAAGGTTGAAGTCGAAAAGTGTCAGCACCACATGCTCGAGAGAATCCAGAGAAACTGGCTCATTTGCACACGAACTGCTGGGCTTAAGTCAGCCAGCCTTGACTAACTCCAAGATTGCACATTTGGACACTTATGCCAGAGAAATGAACTTTAGATCAGAGAAAAGCAACATCAGGCTTTGTTCATAAAAGAAAAAAAAACCACCCAAAGGTCTGACGATAGGTGACTGGCTCAGCTGTGGTGTTCCATTCAATGGAACTGTCCAGCAAAAAGAAGGAACCAATGGGTGATACAACCTGGTGGACCTCCTGGGATTCATGTGGAGGGTAAAATGACTCGGGACCTCAGCAAGGGGCTCAGTGCGGCAGGCACGACTTGTGGAGGGCCATGGGGACCTTGGCAGAGCCCGGGGGTGCTAGCCTGGCCCTGCTAGGGCAGGGTGGGACGGGGAGGTGACAGCTACTCCTTCCACATATCTGGCTATCAGAAGTAAGAGCCTAACTGGACAGAAAGGGAGATCTTTAAGTGGGGGGAGAGGCGACCAGAGAAGGCACACACAGTACAGATGAGTGAGGTCTGTGCAGGAAGGATCAGGAGGCAGACCTCAATATCCAACAGAGGCAGCGGGCAGAACTCTTCCTTGAGGTTGGGTGGATGTGCTTGGCTAGCAGTCAGTGGCTCAGGGGCTCAGCCAACAGAATGACCCTGAGCTGGGGCATGGCAGACACCCAACAGCAGGTGGGTGTTACAAACAGCCACGCTGAGGGGTGGGAAAGGCAGCCTCTAGGTTCAGCATAGGAGAGGGAGCTTAAGCAAGATGGGAAGACAGCTGTAAGTGAAAGGGGGAACCTAGCGGTCTTATGGGATGCTGGGAGTAGGAACCATGGGGCAATCTGTGGCTGGCTCCGGGGACAGCCCAGGTGTCTCACAGTGAAGCAAAGGCAGGTACTAGAGGCTTTGAGGTAGGGTTCTGAGTCCTGGGACAAGAGGCACACAGAGCTCCAGGGTCAGGCAAGAAGAAGGTGGCTCATAACCAGAATTCTGCTGCAACAGTCTGGACACGATCATTACCCACCACACTAAACCTACCCTGACCAAAAGGTTAGGCAGGCTTTTCTTTTCCTTTTTTTGGTGGGGAGGGGGGGCACCACTGCCCTCTGGTGGGGGGAGTAGGAGGCCCAGCCTTGCTGCTGGATTTGAACCTCCAACCCAGTGACCAACCACTAAGCCACTGGGGCTCAGCCCTTAGCCAGGCTTTTCCTGCCCCACTCCCACTCATACAGCAAACACTGTCATAGGATGAAGGCTTTAAAGAAGTATTTTGTAGATTTACCCAATTCACTACACTGTTTGATTTCCTGACTGCTACCCTCATGAATGCTGATTGTAGATCCAAGTAAAACAAAATCTTTGACAACTTCAAGCTTTTCTCCATTGCCTACTTTTTTTTTTTCTTGAGGCATCACTGACCTCCGGTGGTGGGAGTAGGAGGCTCAGCCTTGCTGCTGGATTTGAACCCCCAATCCAGTGGGCCGCAGTCTCGCGCACAACCACTACGCCACTGGGGCTCACCCTTTTTTTTTTTGGGGGGGGGTGGGCATCACTGCCCTCTGGTGGGAGTAGGTAGCCCAGCCTTGCTCCTGGAGAGCTGCTGCTGGATTTGAAATTCCAGCCCAGTGGGCTGCAGCCCCACGCACAACCACTACGTCCCTGGGGCTCAGCCCCTCCATTGCCTATTGGACCATTTGTAATAACTTTTGTTTTGACAGTTGAGGTGCACTCTCCACTGAAGGCTGCAATCCCAATCTTCAGCCAGCAAGGGTGCACCATGCGCGCGGTGCAAACTACTGATGAGCCTGTCTCCAATTCTGATGTCGCGTTCTTCATCCCATCCAGCACCTCACGTTATTTGCTCCGTATATGGTATGGCAAGAGGGCACAAGGCTGACATATACTTTTCAGGATTTTAAATCACTCAGTATTTATTTTTAAATCATTTGCGGGGGGGGGGGCTCGTACAACTTATCACAGTCCATACATCCACTGCGTCAAGCACATTTGTACCTTAATTGCCATCGTCATTCTCAAAACATTTTCTATCTACTTGATCCCTTAGTATCAGCTCATTTGCCCCCACTTACCCGCCCCATGAACTCTTGAAACTTTAATAAAACTATTATTGTCATGTCTTACACTGTCCAACGTCTCCCTTCACCCACTTTTCTGTTGTCCATCCCCCAGGGAGGGGATTATAAGTAGATTCTTGTCATCGTTTCTGCCTTTCTACCCCACCTTCCCTCCACCCTACTGGTATCGTCACTCTCATCACTGGTCCTGAACGGTTCATCTGTCCTGGATTCCCTATTTCCAGTTCATATCTGTACCAGTGTACAACCTCTGATCTGGTCAGATTTATAAGGCAAAATTGGGATCATGATAGTTGGAGGGAGGAAGCATTTAAGAACTAAAGGAAAGCTGTATGCTTCATCCTTTCTACAATGCACCCTGACTGGCTCATCTCCTCCCCCTGGCCCTTCTGTAAGGGGATGTCCAGTTGCCTACAGATTGACTTTGGGTTCTCCTTCCACACTCCCCTTCATTCATGATGATATGATATTTTGTTCTTTGATGTCTGATACCTCATCCCTTTGACACCTCGTGATCACACCACCTGGTGTGCTTCTTTCCACGTGGACTTTGTTGCTTCTGAACGAGATGGCTGCTTGTTTAGCTTCAAGCCTTTAAGACCCCAGACACTATATCTTTTGATAACCAGGCACCATCAGCTTTCTTCATATTTGCTTATGCACCCATTTGTCTTCAGCAATCATGTTGGGAAGGTGAGCATCATGGAATGCCAGTTTAAAAGAACTAAGTGTTTTAGCAGTGAGGAAATTCTTGACCCCTCAATATTTCTCTTTGCTTTGTTTAAACAATTGTATCTTGATCCATGTACAAGTTCTTCATGAGCATAAGTGGCCTGGAATTTACATTCTTCACAATGCTACCCATAGTTTACTATGAGCCACATAGTCAAATACAGTTGCCTAGTAATAAAAAAACCAACATCTTTCTGCTACTTTCGGCTTTCAACCAAAGATCCATCCACCAGTAACTATATCCTTACTACCATGTCCTCTTCTGAATCTGACTTCAATTTCTGTCAACTCACGACTGACGTACTCTGACAACCATTTTTAAATTATTTTTGAAAAATATTGCTTACATGTGACATTAATGACAGTAATGCTATTACATGTGACATTAATGTTTGATCGTTGCTACATTCTGCTGAGTCACCTTTCTTGTGAACAGGCACAGATATGGATCTCTCCCAATCAGCGGGCCCTGTCACCGCCTTCCAGATTCCTTGGCATGGATGCAAGTCCTTCCAGTGCTTTCACCAGTATTGAAACGGTTCCGCTGCTATTCTGCCAATTTCTGGAGCCTGGTTTTTCACTAATGCCTTGAGTGCAGCTTGGGCTTCGTCCTTCAGCACCGTCAGCTCTTGATCCTCGGCTACCTCTTGAATGCTGCAGAAAAAACAACGCACTGCCACCCAGCAAGTCCCAACTCAAGGCACTCCTACAGGGCAGAGAAGAAGTCACTGCCCCTGTGGGGTTCCAAGACTGGCTTGGTTCACGGGCGCAGAAAGCCTCCTCTTTCTCTCGAGGAGCGCCTGGCCGCGGCTGGCCGTGTGGTTGGCAACCCGACACGTAACAGCGACGCCGCCAGGCTGCTGCGTGCTGCAGAGGGGAGGGAGGAAGGGAGGGAGACATGCTATCTGAAATTCAGCCTTAATCGGGCATCCTGTTTTTTCACTTGCTTAATCTGGCAGCCGAGCTGGGAGTGGTGGTTGCTGTCAAGTCAATTCTGAGTCATTGCAACCCCTCGTGGTCAAAATCGACTGGTGGAGTTGCAGGGTGGCGATGGCAGTATCTGCACCCACCACATGGGGGCAGGATGGCCCAGGCATACAGCCAGCTGCCTCCTCCCACTCTCTCTCATCTAGAGTTGAGAAAACCCTACAAAGGAAAAAAGCACAAATGCCAAAGTCTGCACCCCAAGGTCCTCAGTGCTCCCGTGTCTCGTGTCCAGACAGCTCCCCTCTGCTCATGAAGCCTTCCCCAGTGGCTGGCTCCTCTCCTTTGTCCAGAGTGACCTCCTCCAGCAGTTTCTCAGACCAGTCCTCTCGCAGGTGAGCTCTATGAGGACTGTCGGGTGAAGCTCTAAGCCAGTGCCACAAGGCACAGGGCTGCAAGCTGAGAAAGCGGGACTCCCAAAGCACCCAGAGCCTGGGAATCACTGCAGACACCCTGAGGACCTGCCTGGGATGGGGTGTGTGTGTGTCGGGGGATGCTTCACAGGTAGGACAACCCCAAGGCAGAATCGCTAAGTAGGGCTTTCCAGGAAAACTGCAGCACAAAAGCTCCATAGGTGTAAGTAGCTTGGAGATCAGGGCTCTGGCCATGGTTCACTATGCGGGCTGGGGCCAGGGCACAGGTGGGAACTAGCAGGCAGGGAGGAACCAGGCAGGTTTCAAGTCTTGCCAAAAGGTTGACTAGACAACCCTGAGGGTTTCTAGGGAAGGAAAGAGGTTGCTAAGAGATTTTTTAAAAGGAGAATGACATTAGACTGGGGACTTTAAAAATCATTCTGGAAAAAAATGGTTTTCCAAGTCAACAATATGGAAGAAGAATCTGTGATTAACTCTACTCTTCGCAAATGCCACTATATGACAGCATATGGATTGAAAAGGTCAAAAAAGAAAAAGAAAGAAAGAGCAGGAGCTGTCAGCATATTTTGGAAAGCTGGAAAGCTGATGGGTAAGTAGCATGTTGACTTACTGGCAGAAGCCAAACTCTAAGAGCCCACTGAGCTCTCAAACCTTAGCTCCTACACCAAACCATACCAAGCCATTGCCATGGAGGCAGTGCTGGCTTACAGCGACCCTCCTGTGGGTTTCTGAAGCTGTGCCTGCTGCAGGAGTGCAGAGCCCAGTCTTTCTCGGGGGGAGCTGTTGGTGGCTTCCACTTGCCCGCCATGCCGATCCCAGGCCATGTCAGCACCACACCCCCAAGACTCCAACAGCAGGTGGCAAACAACTGTCCAATTCTTCATGCCTCTCAGTATCCATCAGCTCTGGTACCGGCCCCTTGTGGCGGTGCTTGGCCACAGGGTGAGTGAGGTATTGGCAATGGTGGTGGATAGGGAGGCATGGCGTGACAGCCAGAGGCATGCATCAGAGTCAAGCCACCCCATCTCCGAGCAAAGCCGGCTGATCCCTGATGCAGGTGAGTCCCACGGACACGGAGGTCAGATTCACGCGGCAAATGCCTGTGTGAAGCCCATGCCTGCCCTGGGTGTGCCGCCGAGGTTGGGTTACTTGGGACCCAGCATGATTAGGGTGATAAGGAATTGCAAGACGTCCCCAGTCTCCCCACCACAGACACTTCACTTCCGCCATCTCCTCCCCACCTTCCTGGGGAAAGTGGGAGGTTGCGGAGAGAAAACAAGTACTCCTGACAAAAAGACTTGGAATTGTCCATGGGAAATCCCTGGCCTTCTTATGAGGGCTCATCTGAGGCGACACTAAACTGCCACCACTAGCCCCCCCCACCCAGCCCAACACACACACACACACACACCCCTTGGGATAGCCCACAAAAGGCTGCCTTTTCATGAGATTTGACCGTGAAGCCTTTCAGTCAACAAGTCCCACTGAGAAACCATCTCTGTCAGGTCAGGTGGCCCAACATTTGGGGGGAGGGACCTCCAACATAAAAGACAGAGATAAAAACATCCCACTAGAAAAAGGAACCCACAGGAACAAACACATGGGAGGAGGGATAAAAAACAGAGAAAGGGCCCCACAAAGCACAGCCTCATCTAAGAGAAGAACCTGTAACCAGGAAGCCTGAGCAGAGCGCCATAAGGAGGGAACAATGGGAGGGTGAGAGAGATGCTCTCAGGTGACCAAAGTAAAAGGGCTGAAATCTAAAAGTTCAGAAAGGAAGCCGAGAAGGTGGTAGGTGGGAACCAATGACAGAGAAGCCAAGAGTGTTCAGAGCCTCCGAGAAAGGGCCCTCGCTCCTCGCAGCACTGCCTCTCCCCAAGTTGCTGCCAGAAACAGCAAACAGAGGTAAGTTGTCAGAAGTTGCCAAAATCAGCCAAAGAAAGAGGGACAACTTTATGAGCTCTACTTCCAATGTTGTCAGGCAAGAAGTACCTGATCTAAACTGCTAACCGGGACGTCCTGAAAGCCAAATGTGCATGGCTCCTCAGAAGCTGGAAAAGACCCCACGCCCATTTGTGGGCAATTGGACGCCCCCTTACAGAGAAGTGCAGGGAGAACACAGGCCAGTCAGGGTGCAGTGAAGTGACGATGAAACATACAATTTTCCTCTAATTCTTAATGGCTTCCTCTCCACAACTACCATGATCTCAGTTCTACGTTACAAATCCAGCTGGACTGGAAGAGGTTCACAGGTACCGAAAGGAACTGGAAGTACAAGGAACCCAGGAAATACAGATGAACCCGCTCAGGACCAGGAGTGAGGATGGAGTTACCGGATGGGTGGAGAAAAGGTGGGGTGGAGAGGCAGGAGCCGATTACAAAGATCTGCACATAGCCTCCTATCTGGAGGACAGACAGTGGAGGAGTGGGAGAGGGGAGGCATTAGGCAGGGCAAGATATGACATGATAATAATTCATAAAATATCAAGGGTTGGTGGGGGAGGAGGCTCGGGGTGGGAGGAGAAAAGATGAAAATCTGATGTCAAGGGCTCAGGTGGAAAAGCAAATGGTTTGAGAATGATGAGGCATGCGAAAGTGCGTGGCACAACATATGTATGGATGAATTGAGATAAGCGATGTATGAGCTCCCAGTAAAATGAGTTTTTAAAAAAGAGTGGAAAAGAGAACCCACCGACTGGGGAAAATTTCCGCAATGGCATATCCAACAAGGGTCTTTTCCCTTTTTTTAACAACAAAAAGACAAACCAATTGAAATATGGGCAAAAGGACATGAACAGGCACTTCTCCCCAAAGAACACATCCAGGCAGCCAAAAAACACATGAAAAGTGGCTTGTCATACTTAGCTACTGACTATCAAGTCAATTCCAACTCACAGTGTCGCTATACTGGGTTTCCAAGTCTGTCAACCTGTACAGGGGAGGAGAGCCTCCCCTTTCTCTCACAAAGGTAGCATATTTCACCTCAGCAATAACAGCGGTGGTGGTGAGGTTGTGGGGAGCCTGGAACTCTTATACAAAGGGACTTCAAAGAGGTCACTGAAACATTCCCCTTACCCTTAAAATCCATTTCCACACACTTTGTGAAGCCCCCGGGCATAGTACTGGGGATACTGCAAAACGGTACAATGATGTGGAAAATGGTATGCCCTTTCCTTAAAAAGTTGGAACTAGAAATTCTATGTCCTAGTGAAGTATGATTACATGGTACGGTTCCTTCTATTATTCACAGTCCTTGTTACTCTTCCCACCAGGTGACTGGGTGGGAGCACGCAAACTAGGTGTATGGGGCGCTAGTACGATAGGATGGATCGGTTTTGTTATTCTGCTAGGCATAGAGTAAGCCATCTGATGCAAGATGGTCACCCCATAACCACCAAGGGAGAGAGTCAGGAGTGAAGTGCTTCAAGATTCCTGCATGAAAAGGTGGGAGAGGTGCAGCATGGAAACCGGACACAAAGCAAAGGAGCAGGAGCAGGCCTTGAGGCAGGACTACTGGCTTCCCCGCCCAAGGAAGGAGTCACGCCCGAGTGCCTTGGGGAAGTGGGCTAGCTAGCTAGCTAGCAGAGCAGGGTGCCCCCTGGACATTTATTTTACAAAGAAATGAAGGAGCTTTGTAATACTTGCCCAAGTGGGGAAGAGGCCAAAGGGACCACCTGAGGCCAAGGACCAGAGAAAGAAATGTGACTACAAGCATGGCTGAGGAGATGCTGTGGGCAAAGGAAGTAAATCCTCACTGCTTCTGACCCTGACACAGAACCTGTTAGCTTCCAGAATAAGACCCCAGAACTGTAAGTATTCTCTTCAATGAACTCGGTCTTGCCATTGCAATGGATTTTGGAACACAGCCAGGAAGTCAAGTGCTGTAGAAGCAGCAGGGGGTGTCAGAGGAGGGTAAAAGAAATAGACAGATGGAGGCATTGGCTGACTTCTGCCCATGGGATTAGGCCTTGGGCTGGTGTGATGTGAGCTTCTCCTCTTTGCTCCAGAGGAGGTCAGAGTGGCATCCAGGCCATTTCCTCGTCTACAATCCAGCCATGCTGCTCTAGATATATAACACAGAGAAAGAACCATGACATGCACAGAAACATGCACAACCATGCTCATTACTAAGAACAACAACAAGGTGACTGATGAATGTATAAACCATGGCACGTATGCACAATGGAATACGACACAATGACAATGAATCCAAGAAACATGGAAGAAGATAGAGCACCCTAAAATGAGCAAAACCAAGCAATCACAAAAGGCCAAATATATGAGACCATTCTTATACAAAGACAAGGATACGTCCGCTCAAGAAAAACAGCATTCTGAGATGGTTACCATCTAAGACTGGGTGAGGGAAGGAGAATTGCTAAGTAGGTAGAAGGTGAAAGAAAAGGCAGTATATACCATGGGGGGAACCAGACAACGTAACCAAAACCAAGACAGACACTGGGATGCATACAACAACAAGACAGCCAAAAACCACATGCACTGCCATCAGTCGGTTGACTCACAGCGACTCCCTGCAGGTTTCTGAGACTGTGACTGCTTACAGGAATAGAAAGCCCAGTCCTCCCATTGCAAGAATAAGCGCAATATAAATGTTGTAACACATACAAAGCCCAACAGCAGTAATCATGAACAAAAACTTGCAAAGATAAATATCTACGATGAGTAGGTGAGAGAAGGTGTATAAGAGTACACCCTTAGCAGTCTGGAGGAGAAAACAACAGGACTTAGGGTTCCGGGGGGACATGGAGATGGGGACATGGGGGAAAGGAGGTGGTGTTGACTCTCCCAGGGACAAGGGAACAACGAGAGAACCAAAATCAGTGGCAAGATGGGTGTGAGAGGCCTGCTAGGGATTGATCAAGAGTGATGTAACAGAGAGAAAATACTGAGACCCAAATGGAGGCTGAGCATGATAGTGGGACAAAAGGAAAGTAAAAGGAAATAGAGGAAAGAACTGGGATATAAAGGGCATTTATAGAGGTCTAAATACAGGTATGTACATAGGTGAGCATACTTATATAAAATGATGGGGAAATAGATCTATGTGTATAAACTTATAGGATTACTATTAATACAGCAGATGGGAATTGGACCTCCACTCAAGCACTCCCTCAATGCAAGAACATTGCATTCCATGATGCTCATCTTCCCGACACAATCACTGAAGACAAAAGTGTGCATAAGCAAATGTGAACAAAGTTGATGGTGCCCAGCTATCAAAAGATGTAGTGCCTGGGGTCTTAAAGGTTTAAAAATAAACAAGCAGCCATCTAGCTCAGAAGCAACAATGGATGAAGCACACCAGCCTGTGTGACGATGAGGTGACGAAGGGATCCGTTATCATGGCCTTCTCCTAAGGAGTATGAGAATTCCTGGACTTCCTCCTTGGAGGCAGGAGAGTCTGTTCTCTGTTCACTCCCTGAGACGGATAAGACACATGGCGCTATGCCCTGAAAGCTGGGGATGAAACACAGACCTATCCTAATGCAACCAGACCTCTGCAGCTGGAGAAGCCAGGAGCCAGCACGGAGATACTTCCAACGCCACTGGGTCCAGAAGATTTCCAACTCACTGGCCTGTGATCTTCCTGCATTCGGCATCATTAAGTGTGTTTTTTGAGTCTGAAGAGAATTTTATAGATGGGTATGAACTTATATGGGAGAATATCAGTCTTATGGATTTGATCTGAATTGGACTTGGCTGTTTTCTCAATATTCGATTGCTCTTGTGTATAGACCTCTTTCTTATTCACTTATGAGTCTCTATAAATTTGTTTCTCTAGCCTACCCAGACTAACACAGCCCTGGAGTTAGAAAACCAAAATGAGGAGCCAATACCAAGGATTAAAGAAAGCAAATGCGGCTGAGCCCCGGTGGCGTAGTGGTTGTGTGCGGGACTGCGGCCCACTGGGACGGAGGTTCTATTCCAGCAGTGGGGCTGGGCCTCCTACTCCCACCACCGGAGAGCAGTGATGCCCCCCCAAAAAAAAATGTGGGCTGAGCCCTGGTGGCATAGTGGTTGTGCGGCCCACTGGGATGGAGGTTCGATTCCAGCTGCACTGAGCAAAGGCTGGGCCTCCTAGTCCCACCACACCACCTGAGGGCAGTGATGCCCCCCACAAAAAAAAAAATAAATAAAATGTTCTGAAATTGATTATGATGATGGCTGTACAACAATTTTTAATATGACTGAACTCTGGAACTGTTTGATGTGTGAATTACATGACAACAAAACTATTATGGGGAAGAAACTGTTACTAGTACTGGTAATACAAACAGCATTAGCTTTCTCAACATGTCTTTAAAATTATTAGTGGCAATTTTCCACCTGGTAAGCTAACAAGTAAAACCAAACTTTAAAAAAAATCACCACATGTATCTTTTTCAAGAAGCTATTAAGTGTATTTCTCCAAAATGTGAGAGTCTTAAATGAGATCCACATAGGCGGGGGATGAGGGGTGCTGCCAGGGCGCGTGCAGGGAGTGCTGAGTGCATTATACTGTGTTGACAGCGAGTGCAGGTGGGAGAGGCAAACAACAGGAACTCTGCCCTCCAGCTGCTGCAGATCATAGTGACCCTACAGGACAGGGTAAAACTGCAGCTGAATTTCCCCGACGGAAACTCTTTAGAGGAGTGGAAAGTCTCCTTTCTCCTGGTGGTTTCAAACGGAGGACCGTGAGGCTAGCAGACTCCTTTTTGCAAGAGGAAAGCTCAGAGAAAACACAGAAGGGGCCGATGATCTAGCAAGACTGATGGGCTGGGGTCACATTGAGAAGATATCAAGGGAGGCACCTTTTCTCCCTTTCCAGAGTCACTTGGACAAATTCACTCCAGAGGCCACACAGCCCCAAACCCCTGCCCCCTATACACAGGACATTTCTGCCGACTCGTTTAATCGATGCTTCCAGTCCACTGTTGACAGTCAACCGACTCTCTGCTTCTTCTGATAAGCTTACATGGCTTTGCTGCTGGTGTGAGCTTGATGACAAACAGCAAAGACGGGCTCAAGGAGAACGAATGTGAGGATGGTCCGGGTTGGGGCAGTTTCTTGGCTCTGCCGTACACTGGGTCAATGCGTGGGCACGGACACCATTTCAACAACCTCTACATGTACAAGTCAACAACATTCATTGTTTAAGTCTTCCAGCTGTACGTCCATTCTCACTAAAAACACAAACCCAAAACCTCACTGCCATGGAAATCGACGCATAGCGACCCCACAGGGCAGGGTGGAACCACCCCCTGTGAATTTCCAAAACTGACTGCAGCCGGGAGTTCAGAGCCCCGTCTTTCTCCCGTGTCACAATGAACACTAGTGAAGTGATGACAATACCTACTCCTTGCATCAAAAACGGATATAAGAAGCCATCGGGGAGCCGCTGGGGGCATTCATCACGTGGAAACCCGAGAGCGTTGAGCAGAAGCGTGTCCACAGAAATACTTGGGGACTGAGGTCACTGACAGGACTGGCAGCTCGGATAAGGCCTCCCAGACCCGCAGGGACCCTGGCCAGCCCTCGGGGACCTGCCTGAGGTGGCTACACCTTCCCCCGGAACTCTCCGCCTTTCTCACCCGTACAGGATTACGTCATAGAGAGTCCGGCCCTGGACGTTGAGGAAGTGGGCGTAGATCGCGCGCGTCGGAGGCGGGGCCGACCCGTAGCCAGGACCCGGAGGGGGCAGCTCATTGGTCAGCAGCCCCGAGAGGAAGGACGCCGAGTCCGTCCCGCGCACGCGCAACACGGCGCGCGCGGCAAGCGGGAAGCAGATCCAACCTTGGCTGTTGGCGTTGTCACCGCCAGGACGGCCTGCGCCGTGTCGGAGGCGGCGCCTTGGGTCCGGGGACAACCGCCAACCCCAGGCGGCCCCGCCGCGGAACGAGACCGTCCTGCGAAGGAGTGCCGCGGCCGCCATCTTGGGCAGGAGTGAGGACAAGCCGGAAGGAACGGCCCCGCGAGTCGCGACCCTGCAGTTTCCGCCACAGCGGCCCCTGGCGGCGGCGCCGGGCGGGGGCGGGCTGCAAGCTGTCAATCAGCCATCGCGGGTGGCGGGAGGGGTCAGGGCCTCCGCTGGTCAGCTGGCCTTCCGTGGGAGCGGTTCCTGTCCCTGTGGCCGTGGAGACTTCTGCGAATTCTGGGACCAGCAGGACAGTGACTTCTCGAATTCACCGTGCGTGCCCGCTCTGTGTCCCAGGGCGTGCCTTGGTGGTGCGAATGGGTAAAGGCTGGGCTGGCCAGGTGCAAAGGTGGATGGTCTTGTTCATTCAGAGCTGCCCACGAAGGCAAACCTGGCGATCGCAGCCCTGAAAACCGCGGGGTTACAATTCTACTCCGCACCCGCGGGGTCTTCCCGATTTGGATTCTACTTGACAGCAACTAACGATTCAGAACCAACGCCACTGCGGAAGCTTTCCAACTCGGCATACACACCCTCGGTTTTCCGACCCCACTTACGGCACATTTCTATTTTGTTTTTGCTTTGTTTTGTTTTTCAGCCCTCGCTGCTAATTCCAGTAGTTTTCAACCAAAGCCCATGAGAGCATCTGCCCAGTCTGTCCAGTTCCTCTCCCCTCTCTCCTAAAACAACACCTACTCCTCCAAGAAAACTTACTGAAGCGAGGTGGCAGATGGCAAATGACCACAAGTTCCTTTCAGCTCCTATCAACATGTGATGTCTATTTTCTTTTCTTTTCTTTTTG